>NSMO01000676.1:531-19075 GCA_002588565.1 Coelastrella sp. UTEX B 3026
AGACAGGCCCTGCAGCATCTTTAACTTGCAGATCTCACTGCAGATTGCAATAGGGACTGCCTGCTGCTCTGCGTCTTGTTTTAGCTCAATGCATGCGCGCAGTTGAGTGAGCCAGGTAACCTTGCCCAAGTTGCAAAACAGTTGCATGCATGCTGAGGATGAGCAATCGAGACTAAGTTGAACATTCTGCAGTTGCCGTAGCTTTGGCCATGCTGCCGATGCTGCAAGGGCTTTTTGTGTGTCATAATAACGTAGAGACAGCATCTGCAACTTTGGTAGGGCCCCAAGCTGCAACAGGTCTTCTGCATTGTCACCTGAACCTATGATCTGCAACGACTCTAAGTGCTTCAGTGAGCTGATGTTGCTGATGCTGACCACAGACGATGGACCATTATATTTCTGAATGATATAACCTTCATGGTTATAGCGTGATAGTACTACGTCGAGTTCCACAAGCTGTGCTGGGAACCTGTAACCCACATCAGGTCTGCCGATAATCCTCAGGCTTGTTAATCTGGTGATGTGTGAGAAATCCGCAACATCGCTGCCTGACATGCGCAACTTAAGCCTCAACAAGTGCGGCGGCACCAGCTTGATGTCTGAGCTCCTGATATACATAATATCCAGGTCATTGGCAAAGCTGAGCTCTGTAAGTGCGCCGAGCTGCTGAGCTGCTTGAAGAACGGCTGCCATGGGCTCGTCATCACCACCATACACCTCTAACCTTTGCAATTTTGTCAATCTGGGTAGAGCTGCTGCCAGTGCACTCCTGTCCGAGCCGCGGATACTCAGTTCTGTCAAGCTGGCTACAGGGAGTGGTTGCAACACTGCGCTGGTGTCCAGCACATTGCTGCTATAGCTCTGAAGGCCCAGGGGCTGCAACTGCTGTTGTGCACTGGTTCCAATGCATGCGGCAGCAGCGCTCCGCAATGCAAGGCTGAAAACTGTTTCTGCCAGGGCTTTGAACCAAGCCCTGCTTTTGTCGTCCTCGCCCTGGGGAGGGTATTCATCCACAAAAAATTCCAACTTGCGGACTAGTTTGGCATGCTGGGGTAGCCATTGGCTGAAGCTAGCCAACTTGAGCATGCAATCAGATGGCATTCCAGCATCATCAGGAGCCCAACGATTCCCAACCGTCAAGAAAACATCAAGGAGACCAGCGGGCGCCTTGTCCTGCACGGCTCCTCGCCAGCCCTTGCACACCATGGCCATGGTGCAAATCAGCCGCTGGTCCGTGTGGGTGACTGCATGTTTTGAGACGGCCTCCCCAACCGATGCAATCTCCTGCAAGCATGGTTGGTTGACAGCAAAAACAGCTTGTTCACTGCAGTGTTGCTGCTGAGCTGGCATGATGTTGTTCCAGTACTGCATGCCTTGGGACGCAAGCACGCCATGTGCTGATGTGGGCCAACCATTTATCAGCAGCAGCAGGCAGCAGGCACTGTTAAATGCTTCAGTAAACTTTGAAGCGTTGCGATAACATGCATCATAGGGCTGCTCTCTATTGCTAAAAGGCATGATTACGACAAGCCGCTGTCCACAGGACACTTTCTGCAAACTGCACCCAGCAACATCGCTAAAAGATCACGAGAAGTAGGCTGTCTGCTCACCTCGGGCTTATACATGGCGCTATCACTGTTTTGCTGCCGGTAAGCTCTCACAGGCACTTCCATGCTTCACTGAGTAAGTTGAAAGCGCTATCTAGCTTCTCGACTTGACGACTACCTTACACCAAAAGCACAGCATGCGGTCAGCACACCTGCGACGGACGACGCGCCTACAACTTAGCACAAAGACTGAGTACTCGTGAAAGCTGGTGTAAAGTGCGTGCTTGATTGGCGTGTCGCGCGATGAAGGTGGCTGTTGCTTACAGTCCGCGGCTGCTTCGTCTTCATAGGCAGGACACGCATCATCACACCGAAATATGAATTGAATTGCGCAACAATTTATACATCACCCTTATGACCCACCGGAGAGGCCAAACTACATCCAGCTTCCTGCAACACGCCAGCTGCACTATCAAGGGCCTTTTCGCGTCCTGTGGGCAGACGGTCCTGATTTGCTGTTTCGAGTTCAGCAAATATGTGTATTGAACTAGCGGCAAAGATGGGGGTTCAGAACCTTCTTCGCTTCGGACCATTCGGCGGGCCCGCCAAGCCGGGCTCATAAAGCCCTCAGGGCCTGGGTCCCTGTCTGCTCAGGAGGCAGCTCGTCAGCTGAGCATGCTAGCAGGCTACTAGCTCTGCAGCTCCTGCTTGCACACGCTAGCAGGCTATGCCTTTTTTGAGAGAGAATCTACAGAGAGCTCTGTCACAGCTGTGGAGAGCGACTTTATACAACATCATGGTTTCATGGTTTTCATTCATGTCAAAGTATTGAGCCATGCAACAAATCAGATGCGCTGGCAAGAGCTGCAGTATCTGACATGCATTCATGTGTCCCAGGATACTGCCGGGCTGACAAGATCGTTCTGCTTCATCTCAGGTATGTTCAGTACTTGATCCAGCATTCGGGGGATTCAGAGCACTCTAGAAGCAGGAGCAGAAGCATACATCGGGTGGCGGCCCCTTGCATACAGCAATTGCAATGTGCTTGGCATTCTATGTTGCATGAGCTGAATTCCCAAACTTCACAGCATTTGAGTCTAACACTCTAGATTAGACTTGAGTCTGCAGATTGAAGTGAGATGCCTGCTAGACCCATTCAATCACTGTGCTTATCTGCAACACTGTCGGCTACTAGCCTATCTATCAGTGATAGATAGATGTTGACTGCAAAATGGTACGCAGAGGTTGCTTGTGAGAAACCTACCAGAAGGCAAGTCGTGCAAGACCCAAAACACAGAGAGCTGCAGGCCATACGTTTCATGTAGTCGCTTTTCAAGGTATTCACAGCCGTCTTCCACACGCGGCATGTAGCATGTGTGACCTGGTGCAAGTGCTCCATCCTGCATTGGACATTCTTGCAAAGGCTGACATGGACTCTCAACATTGTCCTTGCTCATACAACAGAGTCAGCTACTGGCTGTGGCTGCTTGCTGCTGCATCCTGCACATAAACTCCTCATTGATGTCATAACACTGCTGTTGTTCTTCGCCCCCCACAAGTGCTACTGTTATGCCTGCTTTTTCCAACGTGCTAATGCCAGCTGCGGCAACCAATGGGTTGGGGTCACCTACGCCTATGACAACCTGCAGGAAGGCAACACACAAGCGTCAGCATTGAAGGGGCCGCAGCATGCCACAAGCATCCGGGCTGATGGCCCTTGCATCATAGAGATGACTTCATCCAGTGCCTGAGCTGCAACTGCGAGTTGTTCACACAAAAGATCGTTCCAGACCCGGCCTATCGCCCCATCACATCCGGGCACCATTTCTTTGGAGGAAATCCTCCTGCACGGTGCAGTTTTAGTCATGCTGGCAGTTTGATGCTGCAGCAGTAAGCAGTAGGGAGCTGCTTGAGGACCAAAGGCTAAAACACTCCCAGAGTAACACACGACATCAAGTAGCGATAACGAGCACGGCATGCGTGATGTGGCTGAACTTGTTACAACAGCAGAAAGCATTCATCATCATTACAACAGCAGAAAGCAAGCAAACTGTCTGCCTGATCCTCTTACCCTAGCTACACCTGCAGCTACCAGCGCTTGACTGCAGGGTGGCGTCCTGCCATAGTGATTGCATGGCTCTAGGGTTACGTATGCAGTAGCACCACACGCACCATTGCCTGCAACGAAGAAAGGCGTCAACTCAGTAACAAGCAGCATGATACGAGGACCAACTAATAGCATGAGTAGCTACACGAAGGTCCTAGGTGATGTGGCACACAGCCCTGCGTACATGTGGTCTAGTGGTGATGCACTTCTCAGTACGCTGCGGGTGGTGATCTTCATAAACCCACAAACTTGCACGCCACAACACGCTGGTACGGCAACTGCACCTGGCAGCCTGACGCCACATATCCGCAGGAAGCTTTCCACAGTACAACGCCAGCACTGGAACTGCTGATGATGAGGCTGACCAGAGAATCATTTTTAACTGCTTCTTGCATTACTGACCTGCTGCTCTGAGCGCGTACACTTCGGCATGTGGCATGCCAGCTTTGGGATGATACCCCTCACCAACCACCTGCAGCAAGATGCAGAGTGTGCTGTGGGAAGGCGTCGGCCAATTCCAGTTCTAGTAGTAGGCGCGTGATTAGGTCTGCAGGCTTGCTCACAGGCGGCCAGCAGTGTTTGATGCTGCTGCTGCTGGCTGGCTGCCGCACCTCCTGCAGTTGCTGCGAAAAACTTGCAACAACGTCTAGAATATCTGTTGCCACCAGTTGCTGATAAGGAGGACAGCTGCGAGAGCAAACCTGGCCAGCCTTGACAATAACACATCCTACTGCTGGGTTTGGATATGTCTTGCCTACACCCCTCTTTGCTAGCTCAAGAGCTTGCCGTATGTACTGCCGATCTTCATGTGTAACTGAATTAGAAGCCAGGGGGATGTACATGAACATAAAGCAAGGCTGATTCCTGCATCTGGGCGGCTAAGCCAAACTGGCGACGTTGAGCAGCATACCTGCTCCTGCTGATGCACTGCTACTGCATAAAGTCACCCGGTGCTGCTTGATTGACAGCCCATGTGTCCTAGTATAGCCACCAGCTGGCGTACTGCGCAAATGCGTTGTTGTGCTGCATGATGTGAGCATACTGCAACTTGGGAGACTACAAGCAGCAAATGGGCCGAAGCCGCAATCTTGGGTGTCGCGCAGTGCGCAAACGGATACACTAAGAGGTGACAACAAGTCAGGCGCTGTGGTGCAATGGCCTGGAGAACGCTTCAAGGCCTGGCGATTTGAAGCATTCATATGCGCATGTCACTGACAGCTGGGAACACTGGTCACCACTGCAGCAACCGCCTGCGCTGCCCCTGCAATGTGGACTCTGATTGCCTGTACTCGATTGCTGAATGTTTTTGGCTGGCTTATGTCTTGCACAACAGGAAAAGCTCGCAGGGATATGTCCGCGCGATCATGTTTGTTCGCTTTCGACAGCTTCTCCCTTCCAGCATCGATCTTCGTATGACTATTAGTAGCCGATAGACTTCTGGCATATGAGTGGCCGCGGCACCCGCTGGGGAGGGGGCGGAAGGGGTAGGGCAGCCTGGACAGCACATGTCAACATCAGCAGACCTGCATCAACGGAGTTTGTTATCTGATACAGCGTGTGCCACTTCAGGAGGTTATAACCAAGGAGGTAGAGGTGGTGGTGGTTATCAGGTAAGCGGCTTGTGCAACTGCAAGCAGCAGCTAAACCAGGGGCACACTGCAAACGTTAGGCCACGAGGACAGCAGCTTGCACTCTCCATGGCAGCATCGGGCTCCGCTGCACAAGCTGATTTGTTAACTGACTATACTTAGGGACTGCTAGTTGCGTCGTGCCCCAGGTGGTTGAAATTGGAAGTCATGGACTGCACCAATCCTTGCCATCTAGCTGATTCAGCAACAGCATAGACAGGTTGTTTACTCTATAACAACGTCTGCGCTATTCTCCTGTAGGGTGGTTACAATCAGCAGCAGCAGCAGCAATACTACGACAACAGGGGTGGAGGCGGCAGCAGGTAACTATCCAATCACATACAGCGACCTTTAGCCCAGCTGCTGTTCATCGTTAGAATAACATTAGCTCTGCTGTTGCATGCAAAGCCGCAACAGTGAATACTCCACTGCATGCACCTTTCACCCACCAGCAGCATCTGCAATTGGCAGCCTCAGCAGGATTGGCATTGCTGTCTCTGACATCACCGGTAGCATGTCTGTCACATGGCTCACGTGCCACCACCTTGGGACTTGCACCTTCTCTACTGGGACTCACCCGTTCTGGTCATTGACTGTTTGGACGTTGCATGTTTTGTTTCCAGGGGCGGGTACGGTGGCGGCAGAGGCAGCAGCCAAAACCGCGGCGGCAGCAGCAACAGAGGTGGCTGGGGCGGCGGCGGCGGCAACCGCTTCGGGGCCTTATCAAACTACAATGACGAACCACCACAGCAGCAGCAACAGTATAACAGAAACCAGGGTGGCGGGGGTTTTGGAGGGGCCAGCGGGTTTGGGCGGGGCAGTGGCGGGGGCCGAGGTGGCAGCGGCGGCAGCAGCAGTGGCCCGAAGGGCGAGCAGCAGGATTACAGAGCAGCAGCACACCAGGATCTGAGGACAGATCGGCCCAGATGGGTTCTGAGCTGTTACGGGATAGACAGAGAGGAGGAGTGCACTCTGCGATGTGGTGGGGTCTGTCCTGATGCTCTTTGGTTGCCTGTTTCTTGGTGTGCTGTGCTATGCAGCTGTCTCTTCCATGCTGCTGTCTTGCCCTGGGGTCATGCTGCTTCACACATACTGCTTCATTGCTTCTGCTTCCAAGATCTTCCGTTTTCCAGGTGTACCTATCTCGCCGTGACAGGCATGTTTGCTGGGACATCATGTACGCTTGATGTGTTCCAAGTGAACTGCCCGTCGCAGCACATATGCAGCACATTGTCTGGCACATTCATGGCCTTTTCCACATGTGCACCTGCAAGTGGTGTGTCTGCAGAAAAGCACAGTGTTGTAGACACGGGTATGCGGAAACAAACAAGGAAATCCACACAGAAATATTCATGGTCAGCAATGCATTCTTGGATGTAGTGTGTGTCTGTGTGTGCATCCGCTCACAGGTGATGTGTGTGTTGAAGAAGCTCGTTGGCGGGATATGTCTGAGTTGAGATCTGGAGCCAAGCAGCAGTATCAGTTACAGCAAGAGCTACAAGCGGGTATCAGTGCTAAACAGCAGGAGTTAGAAGACCTGCTCAGGGTAAGGAATGACACTCCCCCCCCCCCTGCCCTTGGTGTTTGCGCTTACAAGACGATTGGTTTTTCAGGTATCGTTTGTTGTAATCTTTGGATGTCATCACTCAGTGACAGTGTGCCCCTCACAATCAACACACCCTTTGCTTTGAGTTCAGGATGTGCTGTACAGATCGAGTTGTGCTTCAACATCAGGGTTTGTGCTCCTGCAAGGACCAGTTTTGCTGTGTTCGTGTGCACTCCACGCAGTACATCAAGTCCCGGGGTCATCCCCCAGCTGCTGGTGACTTCAAGCAGCGGCCAAACCCATATGTGGCGCTGTTCACGGGGCCAGCAGCAGCAGCAGGAGGAGGGGGAGGGAAATCAGGCGTATTTGGCAAAGCGGCACAGCAGCAGCAGCAAGGGTTTGGAGGAGGAGGGGGCAGTGTGGGTGAGGCTCATTTTCATATTGACTGTAATCTTGTTCACGTGCAGCAGTAAGCAAGAGGTTTGCCAGATATCTGTGGCTTTCGTGTGTGTTGCACTTTGACTCTGCATTCGTCTTCCAGAGAGCTCATGTACGCACAAGTAGCAGTACTGGCAAAGCTGTTAGCGGTGCATTTACAGTTTGTCCGGTCGAAGGTGGGCGCCTTGGAACAGGGCTGAATCAAGTGCCCTCCTTCTGATAGCAAGGAGTGACGCCGACTATGGCTTGTCCCTGGTGTTTTGTGGCTGTGACCTGCAGTGTTTGGTGGCGCTGCAGCCACAGTGCCTGCTTTTGGGGCAGCAGCAGCAGCAGCTCCCGCTTTTGGCTCGGCAGCAGCAGCACCCGCATTTGGCGCAGCATTTGGGGCCCAAAGGCAAGGATCTGCAATGGCGGATGATGCCATGAATGACTCAGCAGCAGCACCAGCATCAGGAGGAGGAGGCATGTTTGGTACAGCAGCAACAGCAGCAGCGCCAGGCAAGGTTATGTTTGGTCAGGCAGCCCAGCAGCAGCAGCAGCAGCAGGGCGGTGGCTTTGGTGCTGCTGCTGCCAGCGGGGGAGGCCTTTTTGGTTCAGCAGCACCAGCACCAGCAGCGGGTGGTTTTGGAGTGTTTGGATCTCCTGCACCTGCTTCTACAGGAGGTGTGGTGTTTGGCAAAGCAGCAGCAGCAGCAACGGGGTCCGGTGGGTTTGGTAGTGCTGCTGCCGGTGGCGGTTTTGGCAGCAGTGGTGGCTCCGGAGGCCCAGGGTTTGGCAGCAGTGGTGGTGCTGCTGGTGGCCCCAAAGTGTTGTTTGGAGTGCAAGCGGGCGGTAGTGGGGCTTCCGGTGATGACTGGATCACAGGAGGGGTCGCACCAGCAGCAGCTGCTGCTGCCAGCAATTCACCATTTGGCACTAGTCCAGCAGCACCAGCACCAGCGGCAGCGAGTCCTGCTGCTGCTGCTGCTGATGGTAATGCAGCAGCTGCTAATGGCAGCAGTGGTATGAGTGCGGAGGATATAGCAGCGGCGTGGCGGGCAGATCGGTTTGACGTTGGGCGGATACCTGACGTAGCACCCCCACCTGAAGTGTGTTAGGCCTCGAACAATATTCGCAGGAACAGGTCGTGCTCTGTTCTTTCATGTGTTGCAAATTGGTGAGTGAAGTACTTTGCCTGGATGCGGATTGCTGTCTGTGGATGGAGGGAACAATGTCAACACACTTGACCCTAGCAGTCTCTGTTGCAAAATGCGCCGTTTGTTGCTGTCATGTTCACTCTTCTGTTGCTTTTTGTTGCGAGGATGATCGACACAAGCGCTCCGGGTCTGTTGGCTGAAGTTGAAAAGGCAGCGTAACGTGTCAGTCCTGTAAGCATACACTACAGCAACACAACCGACCAAGTGTAGATTGTTTGAGAAATTGGGACATGCAACGATGCACATGCTGCTGCTGCTGAGATGGATGCCGTCGATCCACAGCACAAGACTGGCCAGACACTTTGTACTGTGTTCGAGGTGTGTCCGACTGTTACAAGAAATATATCATGAGAGAATTGATCAACACAAGACAACATCGTTTCAAGGGTACATGTTGCTAGACAGCAACCCGCTGTCTCTGCATGTCAAGTGCAATGCAATTTCACAGCATTGCACTGGGACATTAACGAGTCCTCAATAGATTGTTGGCTAACAATTGGACTGCAGTGTATATCCACACAAAGTTTTAGATGTCTGCATTGGTGTGAACACATACTTTTCTTCTGCGAATAACACTTGCAGGGTGCTTGCTCAGCACACAGTGCATACTGCACATGGGATGTGCCAAGCATCAAGACACAGCTATATATCACAAAGAGAGTTCATAAGATGCACAGCACCACAATAAACCTGCCTGCTGTCATAATTTGTTGCTACATGGTGAACACATAATTAAACATGATGCAAACCTCCAAGCATGTTCCAAACTCTTGCACTGCTATATGTTGTATCCTGCTAAGTGCACTGTGCATATGGAACAATCCTATTCGCAAAACCGCCCAAACCCAACCGTTCAGGCTGTCTCAGTGGAGGCTCGTGCGTAGCCGATGGTCACCACGGCCCGTGCGCCTGCCGCAGCTTGCAAACCCAAACCCAAGCTGTCATAGCTTCACAGCAAACCACCCCACGACCAAACACCTCCTCACTTCTCCTCTGGAATGCCACCTGCCACATAGTGTGTGTGCAACAGATCGTGTGCCTTATGGCTGTTAGGTGCGTCCAAAAACTTGTCATACAGCGCCTGAATGAACGGGTTCTCATGACTACGGCGGATGGTCGCCTTCTCATCCAAGTTGTACATCGCCTGCTGCCTCTTCTGCAGAATCTGCTTGTCAGTGCTGCGTGGCTGCCCACCACCGCCAATGCAGCCGCCAGGGCAAGCCATAACCTCAATGAAATCATACTTGGCTTTGCCCTCTGCTAAGCTCTTGATGAGCTTCTTGGCATTGCCCAGGCCGTTGGCTACTGCAATATTGATGGTGATGCCCTCACCATCCGGGCCTGCGAAGGCCTTGAATGGGCTTTCGTCTCCAGGCTTTAGGGTCAGCTTGGCTTCCTTTATACCATCCAGGCCACGGACTTCTTCAAAGTTGATGCGACCCATGGGCTTCTGGGTGACCTGTGGTGCACAGGAATGTACAAAGCAGACGTATTGACCTGGCATCAGTGACCTGGCAACAGTGACCTGGCGACAGTAACTGCTGCGAAGGCTCACACAACTCCAGCAGCAGTGCTACAAGCACAGTATGGAATTCACTGCCAGTCACCTTGCAAACTCTACACCACCCCTACAAACTGAGAACAGCAAGGTGCTTCCACCACAATGCTTGCAGTCAACAGAGAATGCTACAGAACTGCCAGACCTGTCAATCAGCATATTGCTGACCGTAAACAGGCGGTTGACAATAACTATATGCAACATGATTCTACTAGCCTAACTGTGCAGAGCAGTTATCTAGCACACCAGTGTGAATGGAAGCCACAACAAACAGCAACGAAACGAGACCAAGACGAGACCAATTGCCTGTCCTTTCACTCACCACTTCATACACTGTGCGCAGTGCTGCCTCCATGACACCACCAGTAGTGCCAAACAGCAGAGCTCCTCCAGTGCCTTCGCCAATAGGATTGTCAAAGTTACTCTCTGGCAGCTCATTCAGCTTGATGCCACGCTCAACAAACACCTTGCCGACCTCAGCAGTGGTCATTACGTGGTCCACATCCCGTGCAAGACCTACAGCAGAATAAATTGTTACAGGTGTATGAGGCGGGAAGGATGACATTGGCATAGTATCAGGCTTTGCTGCTACTGCAAGACATGCTGCAAGCTTGGTCATGGGTTGGAAGAAGCAGAAGACGGACACTAGTAAGACTTTTCAAGCAACAGGCTTTTGCTGCAGGCAGATGTACAGGCAACACAGAAGTGTACTGTACTTGCCACATTTTTCATCAGCCAGCTCATACCCATCTGAACAGCAACTAGACACCGAGCTGCACATACGCACCATGCACATCCCATTTATACAAGCAAACCAGTTCAGGCTCACAACACAAACCCACACTGGCACTGCACCCACCAGTAGTGTTGAACCACTCCCTGTCTGCCTCTCCCTGCTTGCGAACACACGGCATGACCGAGACGTTGCAAATGTCCTGGGGCTGCACGCCAACCTGCTGTGCATAGTAGTTCTTGATCACTGCGCCCAACATCATCTGAGGAGACTTGCAGGATGACAGGTAAGGGATCAGCTCGGGGTTGCTCTTCTCAACCATGGCCACCCAGCCCGGGCAGCAGCTGGTGAACATGGGCAGAGGCTCCTGCAGACAGCAAAGCAGTCTTATTGCAGCTAGACGTACAGCTGCTGTCAATAACTGACATGAGACTTGGCCAGCTGTCAGCAACTCACAGTCCAGACAGACTGCATTGGGGAGGTTCAACAGTGCCATTCTATTAGCACTGCTACCTGCACGTATAAAGTGCACAGTGCGCAACCAGAAACCTCCACAGACAAAAATCATCCATGTTTGCTTGCTGCAAGCATGCAAGCTTACCTCCTTGTTAGGGTGCTGCTCCAGGTGGTCCTGCAGGCGATGCAGCAGCTCAGTACCTTCCTCCATGATGGTCAGATCCGCGCCAAACAAGGTGTCTGCAGGACAACAGCAGCATATATGATCATAAGTGGTCTTGCTAAACAGCACACTAGCAACCACCTGTTGAGGTGGCTGAAACACGCTGGCTGGCCAACGAGAAAGAGCAAGGAGATGCAAGTGCCAGAAGGGGTCAATATGGTGCGCACAGGCAGCCGTGGTGCGGGCCCAAGCGTAGCATAGCCATGCGCCAGAGTACCATGCAAGTAAACTAAGTCTGTCCCACCTGGCATGTTTGCACATTACACTGGTGCATGACCATGGTATGCTTGCGGTTCTGACCAAGGGGAATGAGTAATGCAGCATGCTTTCCCGAGTCACTGCATCATCACACTCTTTCTGGCCAGCCCAATGTTGTTCAACTACAAATTGCTAGCCAAATGAGTTTTGTGCCACCAGTTAGCAGTTCCGAGGCGTGCAGCACACAAGATGCAATACATGCGCAGGACATGCTACTGCAAGTGTTGCAGGAACTAGACTTACCAAACACATAGTCAAAGCCCAGCATGCGCAGCCCAGTGACAAGCTGTCCGATGGTCACATCTCCTGGGTTCAAGCCAATGGTTTCAGCTATGGCAACACGTACAGCTGGTGCGATCTGAGCAATCATCATCTTTCTCTGCTCCTTGGGCTTGGCTGCGCAGGACAAAACCAGCTGCCAATCAGCCGAGGGCTTTTGCAAAGAGAGCAGGACGTAGCACAGGCTAGCTGAGGCACATGCCATCAGGTGTCCGAACCTGACTCATGGCTGTCAGCAGAGAAGAGCCACTGGCAGATGCAGGCATGTCTATACTGTACGATTGCATATGCAAGACGTGCGCGGCTGAAGTGAGACCGAAGGGATATGCTCACGTGCACTGCTGCTGCTGGTGAAGTGGAGCCGAATTGAGACAGGACGACTGTCACGTCTACTGTTGTCAAGGCTGCAACACTACCTACCGAGCTCTTGCATGGCCTGCTGCCAATGAGGCAGCTTTGCTTCCGGGGCTGCGGGTGCGCATTCACACTCTGCCGCTGGGCTGGCTGCTTGCAGAACATGCCTGATACGGCCTGCGAAAGAGCAGTGGGACGTTGAGTCGAATCAGCACAACCACCTGCATCCTGGTGTGAACCGCACAGCTGAGACTGCTGGAGCATGTGTATGACCAATAAGAGCTGCGGAGACGCCTTGCGCGCCAGCAGTCAAGAAATCCGGGAGCGTGAGGTGTGCTGCACCTACCAGCTGCCTTCAGCACGCGTGTGCTCAGGACTGCCGGCCTAACTTGAGTAACTTTATTTGCTCCTCTACAAGTGGGAGTAGCGACACCCCGCTTCATGAGGAGAGCCATCTCCGTTCGTATGCCGGAACTAATGTACGCACAAAACTGTAGTTAGATGAACAAAACTGACGCAGTAACAGACTGAATGGTGATATTCGTTGCTTCGGGACCAGCTGCAGCACTCTAGGCTATGTAGGCGGGCGCGTCGTGACGGTCCCAGAATGCGTTAGGTCTTTCGGACAGGTACTAATCCGGCCTTAAGACTTCTCAAGGAACATCACAAAACACTTATGGACCACTAGCATTTCCTGGCAACGCTAGAGCGCCGTGACGTGCATTTGTTACGTTGCGTAGCTGACCTGCACTTTGCACGTGGCACTGTGTGCTCACACCTATACTTGCTTGTTGAAGCTCTTCGTTACGGTTGCGTTGTAGGTACTGCTACTGAGGTGGCGGAGCAGCTGCTATCGTTCTCACACATGCGTTGGCGCGCTTCCCGGCAGAAGGACGACCTGGCCACTGCACAGCCTCGTGGCAATAGCAGTGCTTCTCCCGTTACTGTGCTGACGGCACTCTATTGTGCTTGGGTGCACCTATCGCGAGTTGCCAACAGTCCGGGACTTTCATGATCACAGCACTGCTTCTGTGCACGTTCACAGTAATGAGGCTAGGTTCAACTGCTGGCCACAGCCGAGTACAGTTTCAGTCTCAATCCCCTCCCCCCATCTCTTGGAGAATAGGGACATGAGGGTGACATGCTTTCAGCAGGTGTTGGAGCATCACTAGCATAGTAGCGAAATAGCGGCAAACCGGGAAGCCTGGAGTACTGTACAGTGACTGAGCCAATGCAACATATTACTAATACGTGACTGCGGCAGCAGTGACTGCTGTACCGCCCTTAAGCAGACAGTTCGGCGGGCTTCTCGGGGTTCAGCTGAGTCAGCAACTCTTTGAGCATGCATGACAGGGCCAGCTCCTGTATGTATTGCAGGGCAGCCCTTCAACCAATTCACACAGGTCAATGCTTTTAAAGTGTCAATGTCAATCAGAGCTTGTCAGAGCTTTGTCATAATCAGCCCAAGACTTTTTCGGGTGGCACCTCTTGCCAGCGCATCGATCCGGTTTGCATATGCTCAGTCACTTTGCTCACAGCCTCTGAGAGTCTTTGGCAGTGTGGTCACAACCGCAACTGTTGCACTGCAGCTAGAACTCAACCGCCTGCCTTATAATTGCAAAGATCTAGCGATGCTGGTACTTAACCCTTTATCCGCCAGCCGCACAAAACTTTTATGTAGCCAAAATCAGTAAAAATGGCATAACTTTGCCATCAGGGGTCCGATTGACACCAAATTCCAAGGGTGGAGTCCCTGGTGTGTGATGCACCAGCTGACGTCATGACATGGGGTTTAGGCAAGTGCCTGCCGGGGTTCAGCTGAGTCCTCGTTGACCCACTTAGCTGTACAGTCATGCTATTTAGCTTTGCTTACAGCTGTCCTGCGCTGCTTACGCACTCTGGTAGCTGTTGGCACGGGCTCTTCATTGAATTCCTCCTCCACGAGGAGGTCCTCGCCCTCGCTGTCGTTAATTTCAAGCTGTTTTTTGATACACTTAGCTGTAAACTGGGTCTCAAGCGATACTTCGCCCGTCTCTTTGGTGAACTCGCAACGGGTGTTTCGCAGACTGTTCCGTGACTAGCATGTGAATATTCGTATGTTCTGGCCTTTCAGGATCGTATTCCTGCGCTGGGAGGCCAAACGTGCATGCTCCACGTCTTGGAACAATAGGAAACGCATGCTGGATACATCGCATATCGGGCACCAGAAGGGCCCTGACGGTTCTCACAGGTCACCTGGCCTCGTGCGTGCCCCATACGCCCAGGCGATACCTTGAGTGACATAGGTTCTGGGACCAAGAGGTGGCGCGCAGTGACCCGCTGTGGGCTGCGCAGCGCAAGCAAGTAGATTTTGCAAGGTGTGCAAATTTGCACACCTGGCGGATAAAGGGTTAAGATAGCACCTGCAACATGTAGCGTGACTCCTGAAGAAGCCATGTCACCAGCACGGTGGCACAGTAGATCGGAGCTCACTCAGCCTGCAACGGGGATAACTCCTCCATGAAATGCTACAAACCTAGTGCCTCAGTAACCCACTAAACAAACGATAGAATAGGACCAGCAGGCGCCTACCTGACATGGGCTCATCGCCCTGCATGCAATTCACATTGCAAGATTCTTGATGTGCGGGCAAGCCAGCAGGCAAGCCAGCTTTGTTCAGCAACACGCATGCTTTCGTCTTTGGTTTATGCTCACTTTCAAAACAAATTATTATGAAGTTTTACTTCTGTTAGGCATGTCGGCAGCTTCAACTGTGTCGGGCAGGCTCTGCACAGCCCGGCTGTGGCACAGCAGCAATGGGGAGCTGCATCATGCCCAGGATAGGTGCCCGGCAGTGCCCGCACAGGCTGTAGGCAAGCTGCATATGACTGAAGGAGTGGAAACTTGAAGCATACGCTGATAAGCTTCACAAGGTGCTGCATTGTACGTAGCATGCCACTTTACATGCTATGACCCACTCAAGACGCATAACCCCAGCCAATGACATCAATGCCTGTTGCTGATTGCCGTGTGCAGGTCGCTTCTGTGCAGCGTTGCTGCACAGCATGGCTATAAATGCCTTCAAGCTGGAATTGAAGGTGCATCGGTTGCCATTGCATCACTGTCCATACACCACTTCATGCACCCAAGCTGTTTGGCTGCTGGCACTTGTAATGTGATGCGGTGGTGAAGCATGCAACCCCCACTGGTTCGGAACAGCGCAACAGATGGTTGTTGCACTGCATCACACTCCAGTGCAAATTATGAAAGCGTGCTCACCGCTGGCCAAGCAGCAACTGCAATAACTCAAAAGGCAAGCTGCCTTTCAGGGTTTTGGTTGCCACACGCTGCAAGGATACACACACAGAGCACTCCCAGCAGCACGAACCATTTGTAACAGACCCACACAGCACTTGATGCAACAGCCCATGTGTCATCCATAGCTGCAAATAACCACACAACAAGGACACCAGCCCAGCAAACTTATTAGAACTACACATGCCATGTTAGTAACCTGCATAGTAAACAGACCTGCCGCGGCGCAAGCAAACCCCACTACTTGTTGGGCAACGCCAACTGGCGAAGAAACCCTCAGAACAACACAACATTGGCTTCTGCACTCCTGAGCATTTCTGTTCCTCTTAATGCCCAGGCAGCTAGGCTCCTTGGCTAGCGACCCCTGAATAGAGGTGCCATGGTTTGCTTGAACATTGCCACAAGCACACATTACTAGCAAGCAGTGCTGCCAAGATCAGGTCAATGGACTCCTATGATGTGCCACATCAGGCTAAAGCAGCTCAACTGGTGCCCCAACCCCGCGGAAGACGCAGCCGGGAAAATCACACCAACCAACTGCGGTGGTTGCAGTTGGATTTGCCATGGCCTTACCAGATGCCACAACACTGTTCAAGGGCTCGCGCAGACGACCAGACTCGTGAAAATGATCTATGTCAATCCACCCTGGGTTGGCTAGCCAACAGCATCATCAAATGGTGCCACCACTTGGCACTAAACAGAATGCAGATAGCCCGTCATCCCATTAACAGCTGCAGACACGACTGTTTGGCAGTGCCATCACCACAGCATCGCTGTGTACATTTGCCCACCTATCCCAAATGTCTCCTCCATCAGGGTGCACCGGACTGTTGCCTCACCCACCATCACCACACTACACACACTCTGCTTGTGCAGTTCCTCCCACAGGACTGGCTCCTAGCTGGCGGACTTGACCAGCAGCACTGCCTGGCCCAGAGGTCTCAGCTAGCCACCCTCTACATGTACTGAACAAGCGAAGCCGCCCCCCCCCCCTCCCCCCAGAGACAGACACAACCTGCAGCATCCCCAGTCCCACAAAACACCACACCTTAGAGTTCGCAGTGACCACTCTCTATATGTGCCGTATGGCTGTCTGCTCTATAATCAGCTCACAATCAGCTGCTGCAGACATTCTTGCAGACAATCAACTGCTGCAGACATTCTTGCAGACAATCAACTGCTGCAGACATTCTTGCAGGAGTAGCGGTTCAGGGACGAAATGCAGTGTATGTAGGCAGCAGCCAATGGCTGGCACGCATCTATCAGCAAGTGATCAGCCGCATAGGCACAAAGGAATGGCAATCCAAGTCTGAACCAAGGTCCACAAGTCATTCCAGATACGGCCTTTACACAATCGGAACTGGGGTTCCACACACAAGCAAAGCGATGGCTGCACCTTAGCGCAAAAGTTGTTGCTGGATTGCAGCACAGTACTGACAACACACACTCGAAATAGCCAGCAGGTTGTGCACACACGTGTGCAGACCTTTGACAGCAGTGAATACCTGTTACTCTGCTACTGCAAGGGATCAGAGCGACTGCAGGGCCCATCTGGGCGACATGCACTGGCACTAAAGTCCATGTCTGGCTTGAACAAGCAGCTGAGTCCAGTTTAGACAAAGGCGACCAGCTGCAGCTGCCAGCAGAGATGCTGTATCATTGACACTGTCTGATCAGCAACAGCTTGTAACAATACAACAGCTATGACACAGCGTGAAGGCCTCTGGGTTCAGCTACAAAGACCAGGATACTATATCAAAACTCCATCAACTTGCTGAGAGCGTCCAGAATTGCCAGTAACCAGTTGTACTGATGTTGAAAAAGTGCGTACCAAGAGCCCTGGAACTGCTGCAGCAGAAAGGCTATGGGAACAGATGTACCAATGCATTGCGAAGCCGACAACTAGCAGGACAGCAATTTTACTGTCAAAGCTTCACGCACGAGCATTCTCAGAGGTGGTGGACATCTACCACGTTGCAACAGTGCTGCCATAAGACCTCAGATGTGCAACACAGCCCAACCGACGTAGCTGATCTGTCATAAAGAACTGCACTGGGTTTGTAGCATTGCGATACTGAAGTGCAGCCAACAGCAGCACACTGCATCAAGGAACAACTCAGCGGACGCATCAGAAGCTGTTTCATTCCGGAGGTTGCTTGCAAATGAAGAGTACTAAAGGTAGCAGCTGACCATACAAGTATGCACACTTGCTCCTGTTGTTGTACAGATATGATGCAGTCGCTGATGCACACGGCGCAACATATGCACCGAACCAAGCATGCTAGTAAACGCCTGGATTGCCAACCTAGACCAAGAGCGAAGCAAGGTCAAGCGAATTCAAGTTGACAACAGTGCATGCCACAGTCTCAATATTGCAGCCCATTATAGTACTCACTGCACAGACACACAATCAGTTTGTCCAATACACAGTACCAAAATAACACCAAGCAGTACACGATCTGCAATTGAGTGTTGCAGCTAGCCAAACAAGATCCAGTCTTTGCAACCATAGCCTGATGGCATGCACTCCCTCTCAACCAGCAGCAAAGCCTTCATGGAAACGTAAGCCTTCGCAACAGTGGTGTTGTTGACATCAGACAGGCATTGAGTTATTCTGCTGAAGCATCAGGACTAGAAGACACAATGATGCATGTTTGCAACTGCAGCCCTATCTACAGGTAATGCATGATCAACAATCATTGTTGGCAAGCGACAAGCACAGCACCCAATCATACAAGATGAACCCCCTATGGACCTAAACACTGTCGATATATCCTGTGCGATCAAGACACACACTAGATGTGGTGATATCTGACACTGACTGTGTACTGCGAATACTGACACGCTCTTAATGGGCTGCATCAACAGCTGTTGGCTGGGCCAGGGGCCTGCTGGGCGTGTAGGAACGAGTAGTTGTCACAAACGAT
>NSMO01000677.1:0-11762 GCA_002588565.1 Coelastrella sp. UTEX B 3026
TGAGTTGATCAGGATGATTCTATATGGTTGTGGTATCATCTTCGACCATGGCATGCTGCAGGCGGACAAACGACACAGTACCTGCACAGCAGCTGCAAGTTACACAACTACCACGCAAACCCAGCACAGAACCAGACGAACAGCTGTACCGGGCTACTATGGTTGAGGCACACGCAGGCTGAGACTCGGACAAGCTCTAACGCAAGAAGATAACAACATAGACCATCATTTCACGCAAGAACGTAACAACACAAGCCAACTGCTGCAGTCAGGGGTCAGAGTGGTGCATGAAGAGTATCTACATGGGTTAGACCCTGTCAGAACAGGTCTGTGGTGAATGATTATCATCAGTCCCCGTACTAGCAGCGAACGAACAAAAACCACACACAACCGAGCAAACGCACACCAAATGGAATAGTGCCATCCACTGCTTGCCGAAACTGCTATGAGAATATAGCTGCTCTTGGCCAGCACTAACCTGTAGCAAACTGATACTGCAAAAACCTGTTGCCACATCACCACCGGAGAGTGACTGGATGCCACAGGCTAGACTGTACGGCGGAGGCGTGTGATCATCGTGCTGCTGTTCATGCCTCAGAGAGGAGCACGCCCGTCATCCGACCGTGCTGTGGCTTTACAGGCTGGAGGGTAGGCGTTCATTTTACTCAATACTGATAGATGGGCACTGCTGCACAGAGCAGGCGGCACTGCTGCACAGAGCAGGCGGGCCGGTTGCTGTCGCACTGCTACGTCGCTCACTGTTGTGCTTGATCCAGTCGCTTGGCAAGCTAAGTAGTGCCGCGGGAGGACCGAGCTCGGCCGTCAAGCCGCGACTTAACGTGTCAGTAACCGCCTGTTGCAATTCTGCACTCGAGTACCCCTATAAGGAGGTCTAGCACTGGCAACATTGCTTTCGTTGATTGTTGTGGCCACGCGGAGCTCCTCTGCCCTCAGTTTCAACCCCAGCAGCATCATGCACCACTTCACGATGGTCAGCTGCTGGTTGATCGGCTTGCTGAGCTTGAGCGACAGGACAACGTTGCAAATGTCTATTAAAACATTTCAAGTGATTGGTAATGGCGGCCAAATGCAGGGAGGTACAGTCGCGTGTCGTACAATGGACACCATCCAGTTGCATAAACCGTCAGGAGTCAGGAGTTGGGCAGGTTGTAAAAGAGACTGAGTCAATGCAATAGATGCGCTGGCAAGAGCTGTCGTGCCATACATGGGAGGTTGTGTACGGCTCCTTGCTGGGGTAAAGTCAACCTTGAACCACTCCGTGACGCACTGACGCCTGCCAACTGGCACCAGCTTGCACAAACCCGCTCTGAAAAACTGTTCTCTGCCGCTCACTATGACTGCATGGCAAGCTCTGCTGCTGTGTTTGTTATCCGCTCAATGCCATATGGCATCACAGTCACAAGAACCTTTGCAGCTGGCAGAGGGGTCGTTTCCCGTGGCAGTGGCTGCATGTAGACGATGAGCCTGTCGCTCTCTATAGGCTTCCTGCAGCAGGCAAGCAGTGTCCACCGACTGTTACGGAATTTTTGCTTCTTACGGAGTTTCTATAGACAGACAGCCAAAGCAGCACAGAAAACACCACTGAGGTGCTAGTCCAACATGACAGCAGTACAGTTATCATCTCAAACAAGATAACGCCGCAATTCAGGTCAGATCTGATGCCCCTGTATGCTTATGCACATCCCCACTCTGCCTTTCCTGAAACATACAGCAAGCTGCAACAGGCAAGGACAGCAGGTAATGCAACAGCCGCACAACCATCATACATCGTACACCAACTCACTTTATTCGCTCTACATCTGCAATCTCCTGCTGTATTACTGCTCGCCACGCTGAATCATGCTCAGCTGCATTGAAGCTTGTCTGTAGCAGCTGCTGAGACTCTATGAGTGCTCGCTCTGCTGCACCAGCATGCGTCTGAGCATGTAAATCAGCAGCTAGGGCCTGCCGCGTTGAACAGTTGACAAACAGCAGTCTGAAAGAATCTGCATGAGTGGAGTGCAGGACAGGCCTGCCAGCTGCTGCAGTTGATGGCAGACGCTGGCCCGAGGCCGCACAGCGCAACGCAAGCTCATATGGACCACAGGCTGCTGACTGCATGACTGCTTTCTAAGCAGGCTACTAGTATGTCGCCATATGCAACAGCAGTGAGCAAACCAGACGATATGTACACTGTTACACTCAAAATACGTAAGGCATGTGACGCCACGTCAGCTTCACATAAGCATGATGGCCATGTTCCATATAGGTTTCAACCCCCCCCCCCCCCCCCCCGGCCCGACACACAACCCTTCAGCCCCCAGCATAAAGCAAGCACTTCAGTCAGGCCATCTACAACGCACATACAAGCAGGCCTTGTATATATAAGCTACCCACCAGCCACACCTCTATAGCCATCGGCCCCGCGCCCCATTGTAAGGCAGGAACACCACCACCAAAAGCAGTCGTAACGGTTATCTCACTGCCATCATGGCTCTCATCGAAAGCGCAAACCCTAGGTATTATTCAATAACTGGGTGATTGAAGGGAGCACACAACTCAACTCACACACCTTATGTGCTCTGGCTGTTGCCAGTCCAGAGCTTACGGCCATGTACCGCTTGAACCTGTCAGCAGCAACCGTGTAGTCACCTACAGCAGCAGCAGCAGTGCAAAACAGGTCAGCCTATCGGAAAGGTTTGGGCACAAAACCTGGGGTACTCGCAACTTCATATGCATAGTATGCCGACAAGCAAAACCTGGAGCACCAACTGTTGTCGTGCAACCAGTTAACAGTCATGTCGTAGCACCTCAGGCTGGATTGGACACCAGCAGTGCATGATACAGAAACACAATGCTTCCACAGATGCACAATTTTTTGCCATGTTCGCCATTGACAGGCAATGGCCTGTTGCCGAGCCATGCAACAGGTCAGATGCGCTGGCAGGAGCTGCAGTGTCCTGCATGAGGGTCGGCACCCAGAGAGCTCTCTGCGCTGCTCATGATGACAATCTCTAAGCTGACAGCTTCGAGACATGTCGACTGCAGATGAGTTGATACCTGGTGAACTGGAGACAGTCCCACAGTGCCCAACACATGGTAGTTCATACACACCTATATAATCCCTAATGGCTTTTGCTGCTTTCTCATACAGTTCAGCTGCTCCTGCATGCAGGGAGGCCACCACTGCTGGACTGGTGCCTTTGTGTTGCGCTCTGAAGGCAGTCAAAGCTTGAGCTTCGGCGAGTGATAGATACGACATGGCGGTGTTGCAGCGAGCTAGGATCTCTGCGGGCCTGAAAGGTGAAGCGGCAACAGCAGCAGCAGAAGCAGGTGCAACAGCAGCAGCAGTGGTATGAGCGTTATCTGCTTGCTATCATCAATCTGGGGCACTGTCACATGGGCCTGATGTTTGAATTGCTTTCCTTTGACGGCCCAACAGCATCTGTAGTGGCCATCCTACAGCTGCATCACTTACATAAGACACCAAGCTGGTTGCTGTTTCTTCCAAGCTGTCACGCATCATGCAGATGAATGATAGGGTTTAGGATTTAAGGCTTAGGGTTTGTGGTTTTGAATCAATACAATATCAATGCATCCACAAAGAATCGGCTGGCAGTAAATTGACATTCCAAACGCACCCTGCGCCCACCCGCCCCCGTGCTTGTGATAACCAGTGGTGGAAGCATCACCTCGGCTGGCAGCATGTTGACGGAAGACATTTCTGAGTTTGAAACCCACCCTGCGCTCACCTGCCCCCGTGCTTGTAGTAAACAAATAGTGGTGTAAGCATCACTTTGGCAAGATGACACGAGAGTGCCTGCTGCTTGCCTAAGCTGCCCAACAGCAGTCGCAACAGCAGCAGCATGCGTCATATCACGAACTGAACCTTGACAGCAGTGAGCAGTACTGCTGTTGCCACTGTTACATGCATCAGAAACTTTGAAAACTTTTGTCAAACAGATAGAAATGGTTGGTAACATACCAACGACCTGTTATTGACGCACCTATCGCCATGCATTACTGTAAACAGCGGTGGAAGCATCACTTCAGCTAAGTGTTCATACACGCCTGCTGCTTGTCTCAGCTGCCCAACAGCAGTCACCACAGCCGTTGCCACAGCAGCTGCATTGCTCAAAATACAAACCAAAAACCTTCATAGCAGTGTTCACTGCTGTTGTTGCCACTGGCATATACATCAGACAGTTTTAAACTCCAAAAAACCAGATGTGAACGGCTGGTAACATACGAACAACTTGTTTCGACGCACCTATCCCCATGCATGACTGTAAACAGTGGCGGCAGCATCACTTCAGCCAAGTGTTCATATACGCCTGCTGCTTGTCTCAACTGACCAACAGCAGTAGCCACAGCAGCTGTATCACTAATATCATATGCAAACCTTGATAGCAGTTTTGCTGCTGCTGTTGGCAATGAAATATACATCAGAAAGTTTTGAAACCCTAAAACCAGTTAAAAACACACCAAAGATCTGTCACCAACGCACCTATCGCCATGCATGACTGTAAACAGCGGTGGAAGCATCACTTCAGTCAAGTGTTCATATACGCCTGCTGCTTGTCTCAGCTGCCCAACAGCAGTGGCCACTGCTGCTGCAGCAGCATCAGTGTTGAGAGGTACTGCTGTACTGCCGGGACTGAGCCCTAGCAGGTCCTGTATGCCTTGGTGGGCTAACTGTCGAAGGAGAGACCCATACAGGAATGTTGCCTGCAACACACACATACACAGACACAATCAGTACACACTTCTTACTTGCAGGGCCTGCTGCAGCAGCAGCAGCGCCGAGTGCTAATGCTGTACTGCTTGGCTGAAGACCCTATAACATGTCCTGAATGCCTTGGTGGGCTAACTGCCGAAGAAGGGACCCATACAGAAATGTTGCCTGCAACACACACAAACATCCAGTAAACATTGCTATTTTCCGGGCCTGCGGCTGCAGCTCCCAGTGCTGTTGATGTCTCTTGCTGCTGCTGCTGCTGTCAGTCTAATGCTAGTGCTGCTGCTGCCACTGCTGCCAGCTGCAATCAGCCGCAGTTGCTTAGCACTGCACACTTGAGTGAACTCAGCTGTTCTCAAGGTTCGCAAGGTGCATGGATGGAAACAGGAGCTTACTGTTCCCATACATGCAACTTGCGAACCTTGAGATCAACCGAGTTCAATACTGCAGCAAGCAAGCTGGTGTTCTGACACTGCTGCTGCTGCTGCCGTTGCTGCCATATCCCTAGCTACTGCTGCTGCTGCCGCCACCCAACATGGAGTACAACCAACCACCCAGTGTCGCTCTATCTTGCTCTTGCAATGCAACTTCAAGAGCCTTGCAACTCTGTCTTGAACAAGGCTCTTTGTAGCCTGACTGCCAGGCTCCTGCTGCTGCTGCTACCACTGCTTAGCCGATGCTGCTGCCACTGCCCATTCATACATCACAAACACACTTGGGTCCGTGAATACAGCCGTTTGGGTTGCTGCACCCCCCCCCCCCCTGTGGAGGGCTGAGCCCCCTGTGAATGCTGGAAGCCTGCGTATGCCTGGCAAACAGGTGTAATGGATCGATTTCAAACACACTAAAACCATGCAAGTGTGACAAGTGCAGCCTTCGCACCATGGCTTGCTCCTTTTTCAGCCCATGTAGTTTGAAAAACCTCGTCCCTCTGTTGGACAGTGGTGACGTCCACTCAAAGTCCATGTCATTACCCTCACCCTCCTGCAGCACAAAGAGTATTGCAGCAGCAGCAGCAGCGCCAATATGCTGATCTGGAGGAATATCTGCCATCAACTATGTTACAAAAATATCTGTTATCTTCATGGTATTCTGCAACAGAATAGGTGGCACTTGCAAAGAAGAAGAAAAAGAGAAAAAAGAGAAAAAAAGAGAGATCCGTGAGAGAGATTTGTGACTCTATACACTCGACACAGATTGAACAGCCATGGAATACATTTGAGCATAACATATGCTCAATAGGTCATGGCAGTGACAACCAGCTTGTACGAATTGCGTGTGACCAGCCGAAGAGCAAGGTACTAGGTAATCCAGGATGCTGACGTGGCAGATACAAAAGGAACAAAAAGATCACGTATGTACCTGATCTATTAGGTAAGCCAGGTTGCTGAGATATCTCTTGAACCTGCGACACATCACAGTAGTTTGTGGCGTCAATGTCACTGATTTACAATGTCACTGATTTACAAGCAAGACGACATGCACTTGAATCAAGACAATGACTCATTCTAATTAGTGCAAGTAATGTCAGGCAAATGTATTGGGTTGACGCATTGGTATGCAACATAATTATGCGACTTCAGGGTTTGCCGCACAACACTTGACTGTTGGCATCCCATGAGCATGACTTGCTGCTGATAGCAAAAGCCTTGTATGTTGAATTGGTATCAATAATCAGTTGAAAATACAAGATTACAGTTGGGTTTTTTCACCACCTTGCACGGTACTCTGCATTTACTGGAATGCACTGCACATGCGTGTACTTACAGATCCATTAGGATATGGTCTGCCACATCCTACACGATCTGCTTGGTGCGCCTGAGGCACGAGAAAGATTGACCTTATCACAATATTGATGCACCGACTGAACTGCCCACTACATGCTCACCCATCAACTTGGCCAGGCGAGCACGAATACTTGGCGCCCTCTCTGACTAACATCAAGTTACGTTCGCCTGTCATATCGCGGATGTGGTTTAGCGACACGACTTCGCCCGCTGTGACAGCGCCCTGCGGTTTCATGGTTGCAGTTGCGGCATAGCAAAACTGTGGATGTTGCGGTTACTGCTGTGCTAGGACCTTTGCTGTCCTTTGAGCTGCAGACTACGTAATATGATTGAAACTATATGATCGGGGCAACGTTTGCTATGCGAAGCGATTCAGGCTGCGGTGTCCGGACTGCAGCCAAGGCCCTGGTTGCAACAGTTGCAACCGTTCCTGCTGGAGAACTACTGCCTTGGACAATGCAAGCATGCATGGATACTCCCCTCTGCACGCCACCGTTAGCCCGCCCGTGTAGCTGGCTTACGGTCGCGAGAGGATTTTGTTCGTACCTCAAACGTGCAAGATCGCGTCTTGAGCTGCCAGGGGTCATCAAAAGGCAGCAGAGGGGGCACTGGCTCAGGGGGCTTAGGCGCAGGCAGCTCGTCATCCATCATACTGAGGTTATTCTGTAACTATAGGCGTTAAGCAAGCTTTGCGCGACAAGCAATGCTCTTGGCTATTCAGCAGCTCAATCAACGAAGCATCAACGTGTCACTCCTGAAGTGTCCGTTCAAACAAGCGTGCAAAGATGTGAGCACCCAGTCAAGTTTAAACGGCATCGACCAGCAGTCGTTGGCACGGCAGTGGCAGGACAGCAAGCATCGCTGTCGGTTTCGCTGCAGCAGCATGGTGACACCTTGGCTGTCATTTATGTGATCTGCTAAGCCCTTGAAACTGCCGTGAACGACTGAAGCATACTTCCAGTCACTGAGTATGTTCGTGATGGCGGTGGTTATGACAATAAAGCTGCGGAGCATACCATCGGGTTGCCAATGCTTTGTATTGCAGTACGGGCAGTACGGGCAGTACAGGGCAACGCTCGTCTGCCCTGGCCGTCACAGCGGCTATACCAGCAGCTGTATTAGTGACGGGGCTGCTCCATCTTGCAAGCATGGCTTCATGGCTTGTCGCAGTGCTATAGCTGTGCCATGGTTTTGGTCACCACATAGCACTGCAGCTTCAAGCATTGAACATAACAGAAGTAAAAACTTCATAAAACTTTGTGATTATTGAAATGCAAGCACAGGTAGAAGCATGCAGGCTGGTGAACAAAGCTGGCTTGCCTGTATGCAGAGTCCCCGCACTGCTTTGCCAGCACATCTATCTTGGGAAGTTTAGCTCATGCAAATGCTCTAATCTTGATGTGTCAGTGTGGCTGAGCCACCAAGTTCGTCCCAAAGGCCTTGCGGCCGGAAAGGGTAATTCTTCTTCTTCTTCTTCTTCTAGCTCATGCAACAGGAAGATCTATCTTGTTGCATTGGCTCAGTTATTTTTGGATGAATCCAATAGACTATATTGTTCTGAAGTTACAAGAAGGCATGACATCTGTCTTTTGATGTTGAAACGTTCCATCGTTAACGTTACATCCCGGATGCAGCATGTGACAAAAGAACATGCTTAAACTGACCGCCCGAACCTGCATGCAGCACTGCACAGCACCCAGAATCCACCACTAGTACTAGTCATGGTACAAGTTACCTCAAAGGTAACAACCCGTAAGGAGCCAGCTGATGGCCCATGGGGTTGTTGAACACACTCACATCCTTGACCATCCATTTCAGTCAGCTGGTCACCAGACACTCTCTGCAAAAAGCCTGAACGAGCCAGGGAAACACGCATATCAAATTGCATGAAAGGTATACCTTATTCAGAGCAGGCCTGTCATTTTGAGGGAGAGCATAAAGGCCTACATACTACTGAAACCTATGACTAACCATGCTAAACCCTATCAGCCCAGCCACTAAGCTAAACCACCCCTTCATATACAGCAGCAGCAGCTGCTCTTCATCACTTGCCCCTGCCGCTGCTGCTGCTGACAATAGCTGCCCATTGCATGTCACTAGTGCCGCTGCTTCTACTACGCATCCTGCTGCTGCTGACGCTTGCCCCTCACTGCGTGTTGCCTCCGCCGCCGTTGCTGCGGCTGCTGTTAATCGCTCAAAAGTCGCTGCAGATGCAGACACCGTTGCTGGCTCGAGTTGCTCCGTCAAGAGTCGCATGCGTGCAGCAGCCTGACATGGGTGCAGCATGAAACACGGACTTCGTGATAGGGGATGCTCCTGCATACACACATACCAAGGTGCCCACAAGCGTCAATCAGCGATGTGGAGTCCATCCACACAGAGTGCAGGGGCCAGTAAACGGGGGTGGCATGCAGCACAGAGACCCTCTGTGGTAGCGCAACAGAGCTCACAGACCTTGCATATGCTTGAGCAACACACCAGCAGTCTGTAACTGCCAATCAACAAGACAACCGGGCACATACAAGCGACTGTTGTCACCATGAAGTCACATCAAGGATGAAATGAGGGATCTGTGCTTGGGACACAGTGTAGCAAATGCACTTACCACAGCAGTGATGTATGTCCAATCTGCTTGGCCAGGCTCCTTGCTGAGTTGTAGAGCAGGAAGGTCCCCCATCAATTCATCAAGAGACAAACAAACACCATCTGCAATGCACCGCCAATGCAACACACAGCAGCACAGCTGATGGCAATCAGCAGCCGATGTGACTTGTTCACAGCGGCAGGGCCGCTGCAGCAGCAGCTCAGCAAGGACACACACAGGAAGGGTTTGATTCTGGGTGTCACATTGAAGGGGCAGCGTTGCCTTGCACATCGTACAGACTCTGATCTGCCATGTATTTAAGGGAGTGATACAGTAGTACAGTTTGGGGCCAGTGCGCTCTCTGTGGCTGTATTGGTAGAGACCCAGGGTTACATGTCGATGCTTTCACAGTCATGGGCGGTACTCTCTATGGCCAAGTGGGAACAGCTGCAACTGCCGCAACTGCCAACAGTAGCCGATGTCACAGAGGGCTTGGTAGATATGATCGCTTAATCCTTCACCTATACCATATAGGCAATACATGTATCATGTAGCCTTATGTTGACCTGTACCCTGTAACCTTATATTGACAAAGATGGTGCATGGTTGTGGCTTACCAGGTCTAAATGCTCTTATGTATAGTACTGGCACTTGATACGTCTCATGCCAGAGTATGCTATACTGGTGGATGTGCACTTGCTGCTGCTCTAATGCTGTTGCCACAGCAGCAGCAGCAGCAGCAGCAGCAGCAGCAGCAGCAGCAGCAGCAGCAGCAGCAGCAGAAACAGCTATGCAAGCATCATCATCATCACAACCTAAAGCATCCAGCTCGAGAATGGCATCATCTAGCTCAAGTGCCTCGGGCGAAACTACAGTGCTAGCTGCATCTGCTGTCAGCTGTGCTTTGCCAGCGTTGCTGTGTGCAGTACTATTGCTGTCTTGGCTCTTGCTGGTGTTGCTAGACGCCCCTGCTGCTGCTAGCTGTACTTCAGTAGCGCCACTTGCCGCTGTCCTGCTTTGTTGTTGCCCGGTGCCGCAACTGCTAGCTGCTGTTGCTGGGGCTAGTTGAGCTTCAGCAGCATCACGTGCTGCTGTGCTGTGCTGCCATTGCCCCGTGCCACGACTGCTAGCTGCTGCAGCTGACACAGGTGCAGCAGCATGTGTCAGCACTCGTTCCAGCTCAGCATACACCACATCCTGCATGTTAGACATTCAAAGTGAGCCCAGTGCTGTCAACAGCCATATTGCCGGCAGTCCTGTGCTTGGTAACACAGTCTCATTATCGCACCTTCCATGCAGAAACAGAGCCTCAACACTGACCCAGTGTTGTCGGTTATTGAGTAACTGGGTGGCACTTGATCCAGCACATGCCTGTGTTCAAACAAACAAACTGATCTGGTTCATCAAACACACATGGTAATCACTGTGCTGTGTCTTTAGAACTTGCAGGCTATGCCAAAGCAGCTAGTATGCAGCAAGTGAGTGCAAAATGCTGGGTGTCAACTCGTACCTGCTCAATGACTGGCAATCTGACACGTGTTAATTTCCAGCAGGGGCCTCCATCTGCTGCTGCTTCCCACCAGGCACTAAACAGCTTCAACCCTTGCTCAAACTGGCTGTATGCCAACTGCCCAGTTCCTGCTAAGCCCATGGTTCTTAGAACCCCTGTTTTGTTACTGGGTTTGGGATGTCTGGGGCTTAAACACCCTGACGGTGTCGCTGCTGATACCTATGTATTTGACTCCCTATCTGTGAATGACCTAAACCACTGCACACACCCTTGATTGCTGGATGCTTAACCCAACGGATGCTGCGTAGTGCCTAGTGGCACATGCACAGAACCTTCCAGAGCTAAAGTTGCGGCCTGCTGAAGCTATTTGCCTATTCACTGTCTG
This sequence comes from Coelastrella sp. UTEX B 3026, assembly GCA_002588565.1. Taxonomy (NCBI): domain Eukaryota; kingdom Viridiplantae; phylum Chlorophyta; class Chlorophyceae; order Sphaeropleales; family Scenedesmaceae; genus Coelastrella; species Coelastrella sp. UTEX B 3026. The sequence goes on from NSMO01000677.1 coordinate 11,005, forward strand.
GTTTGACGATTGGGCAAGTGGTCACCAACATGGAATGAGCGCTAAAGGTTTGGCATGAACTGCTTTGAACGTTTTGGCAGCCAGCATTACAAGCGTACAAGCGGGGTCTTTGCTGTATAACGCAGGTGCGCAACACATGCACAGTGATCCTAATGCACGGAACTGGAACCCACACTTATAAACATAATAATGTACTCGTCCTGCGCAAATGTTATACACAAATGTGTGAGCTAATCCTTGCACTACAGGGACATGCCTGCTAATGGTGCCCGAAGATGTAGTAACCGATACCAGGAGCGAACAAAAAGTAGTGCGGCCTTCTGTTGCTAGAGCTATTGTACAATTGACACCTTCGTGGGCTGCAAACTTCTGGCCAAAAACAAAACCCCTTTATGCCCAACTGACTGCCTCAAAGACTAGGCGCACAGTCAGCCAATGCTTGCACACAACGACTCAGGCGCATGCCTGCTCATGGTGCTCTGAGTTCAGTAGTATCAGCAAAATAGGCCAATGTGGCTTGCTGCTGCTGAAGCTAATGTACACCCTGTACCTTCCAAGGCTGCTGAACCCAAGCCAACCAAAACCCCCTATGCCCAACCTATTGCCTCAAACACGGGGCGCACAGCTTCTACTTTGCTGACTAGCCAGTTGACTAGAAGGCTGAGAGCTGCGTCAAAGATAATCCACTTCAACCAGGGCTGGAACTCCTGCAGTTATGGAAGACCAAGGGCGTGCAGTACAGTAAGTAGGCTGCATCT
>NSMO01000678.1:0-11171 GCA_002588565.1 Coelastrella sp. UTEX B 3026
GCAGGTGGTTGACAAACACATAGCTATCCTCTGCAAACGACATCTAGAGACCAAATTTGTCAAGGTAATAGCACATAAAGCCGTCCGCAGCAGCTGGAAAGCAGTATGCAGTGCTCTGGATGGCACGTGTTCCCTGTAGGGCATGCGGGACTTGATTTGCGCTATTTTTCAACCCATAGCATTGTCGGTTGTATCACCACCGTCTACATCCTAGCACTATTCTGCCAGGGTTGCTTGCAGGGGCAGTCAGTTTGGATAGCACTATCTGCGCCTGACGTCTTCTGGCATAAGACAGCATGATTGACAGCATGATTGGCAACAGCAGTGACACTTCCCACCACTGCATGCACAACAGCAGCGCCCGTCAGCTGATTTGTTACATTGCCACACACCTAGCAGCAATGTTATAGTACATGCATCTGTTCGTGCTGGAGCCTTGCCTTGTTCATATCGACAAAGAACAGTCTGTATGCATGGCAGGGCAATTGTTCATGTTCCCAAACACCAGCTGTTGCGCTGTCCAACACTGACATCAGCAGTGACGGTGGCTATCATCCACCTACTGCATGACCTCTCAAAGCAGTCTACTGCCTATCAGCTGCTGTTGCATCCGTATGCATGTCTTGTTGTGTTCAAGCACCACATCAATGCAGAAATGTCACCTTACTTAACAGAGAAGTTGCTGTGTTTCTCACCTTAAATCAATGCAGAAATGTCACCTTACTTGACAAAAATGTTGCTCTGTTTCGGACCCAGACCATTGTGGAAAACTCACCTTGCTTGACAGAGACGTTGCTCTGTTTCGGACCCAGGTCATTTCGGAAGTCCCACCTTACTTGACAGCGCAGTTGCTGTGTTTCTCACTTCAGATCAATGCGGAGAAATCACCTTACTTGACAGAGAGAGATTTTGCTGTGTTTTTTACTTCAAATCATTGCTGAGAAGTCACCTAATCTGACACTTTCGTGTGCATGTCTGCTGCTGTGTTGGTCATGTCAGATCAATGCAGAGAAGTCACCTTATTTGACAGAGAAGCTCAAAATCTGGATGCTACCCACCCTAGCTCTCATCAAATCAGAGAAAGTGCTTGATTATGTAGTAGGCTTCGATGATCTTGGCGGCAAAGATGACTTCAGCACTGAAGCCCTAGCAGACCGGTGAGCCTTCCGGCACACTGCTACAGCCTTGCTACAGCCTCGCACGCAGCAATCACAGGGGCTTGTGAAAATACGTATGGGACTTGTTGTGGAAAGAACAGTGGTTCACAACAGTTTACAGTCTGGGGAACCCATGGTTTCCTCCTGCACCAGCTGCAACAAACTGACTTGCCGCACATTGTGGTTTCGTAATAGCCCAGAAGATAACCTTCAGTTCAGCTTGACCACGATGCTGATGATGAATGCAGATGCGACACATGTATGTGTGTTGCTTTCCATGTTACTACAGGCTTGCAGCGGTAGATGTCATTAAGCAGGACGAAGCAGCAGCAATAGCAGCAAAGCAGCGGCAGGCACAGAGGCATACGATCAGGTCCGGAATATACCAGAAAGATGCAGATGATGAAGACTCTGACTTTGATGATTAGATTTGATTGTTTGGTAGTGAAGCTGTTGTGGCAAAGACATGCTGTTGTAGCACTTCTCAGCTACTCAGCCTGTTGATTCTCTGAGCATGCACCGCTGTCAAACTGGATACAGCTGCACAGCAGTCAAAGTGGATGCTGATGTTCGGGTAGTGAAGTTTAGCTCATGCAACATAGTAAACTGGTGGTGCAGTTGATGGCTTTGATGTGTCAGCGTCAGAGCCTGTCAGAGCTTTGTCATGAGCAGCCCAAGACTCCTTTGGGTGGCGACCCCCATGCATGTCAGACACTGCAGCTCTTGCCAGCGCATCTAATTTGTTGCATGGCTCAGTAATTTCACCTTTCATAGTATGCCAAGCAAACTACTGAATGCAAGGTAGTGTGCAGGTGATGTTCAGGTAATCACACTATTACGAAGTTTCTACTTCTGTAATAGGTAATGTCAGGTGGTCAGTGTAATAGAGTGCCTTTCAATATACGGCCAATCCCACCCAGTATAGTACCCCCCAAATCCAAAAGCAAGCGGGTTGGATGCAGGGCATGTGGCTTAGCAGGCAGCCAGTCTCCCAACAGCAGCAGCATGTGCCAACCATTGGCAGCCATGTGCCGTTCAGGGATGTTGCACCCCATCCAGGCAGACGTCCAGTGCGGCTTGCACATCAGGGCTGCTGGGAATCCAAGTTGTAGTCTAACCGTGAGATCGGTTGGCGCTCGATGGTATTGTTCGTCGCGTGTTGTACATGGTGTTCTTCGTTCAACGATCGGATCATAGACATCCTGTCAATGGCAGTGGGTATGCGAATACAATCAGTACGAAACCTAGGACTGTGGTTGCAAAGCAAGCATCACGGATTATGAGGTGCTGAAGGATGGCGTGAGCATCAAACGGCCCTTTCATCGGGCAGTATACGACGCCTGGGACAGCACGATACTTGCCTGCACTCTGCTGCAGCTGCAGGTGTTCCGCAGCTCTAGCGCTGTCTTCGTCGAGGAGAAAGCATCGCATTCTACGAAAGCGTACACTGTATGTAGAACTGCTCACTGCATTAGCGTGGCCTCGAATGGACCTGTGGCTCGCGCTTTGTACGGCGCTGCTGTTGAAGATCACACAGTATGCATCCGCTGCGCGTCTCGTGGTAGTACCGTTGGCGTCTCACAGCCATATATTGGCATTTACAGCTCTCACTACAGAGCTGGAAAGACTCGGGGGCCATGAGATTCACATGGTAAGCGCTGGCTAGCAGCAGCAGGGTGTACTGCTGCGCTACGTTGCAGCTCCTGCCTGTGATTAGTGTTGAATAAATCAGACTCTATCCGTATATCAAGCTGCAATTTTGGCACGTCCGTGATCGTTGCAGCCATCTACAACAACGCAGGAGCCGCAATTCTCAAGCTTTTACCTATTCATCAGCAGCAGTCACTGCAACGGTTGCGGTCCAGCATTGAGTATGAACGGTGCATTGCTCTCCTGAAGCCAGTACGCTATAGCGCATATCAGGGCCAGCGGCCACCGTGAGACATGGCCTGTATTGCTCACGCACGTTTTATATGGACATCTTGCAGGTTGTGTCTGACGCTTTGGCAGAAGCTGCCAAAAACGCAGCCGCCGCGCACCACCCAGACCACAACCACCATTACATAACTTACCCCTTTCGGTTTGAAGTCTTTGCCAACGACATGGCAAAGATTGCCAAGGCAAATCCAATCGTGGCAATTCACTACGGCTATAAAGTCATGTGCGCAATGACAGAAATGGTCATTGGCAATCAGTATATTCCCCAGAAAATCCGGGACTTAAAGCCAGATTTGATTATTGGGGATGCCACGGCAAGTTATGGGCACTGGTTGACTGCAAAGCTGGGAATCCCGAGTATCGAGTTTGATGTGGGGACGAGCAGCGGTATGCTGCATGCAGGGCAATTCGGAGGCCAGATAAATCCGGCCTATATACCAGCTACAGGTGTGCTTCTCTGTGAACGCCTAGCTATGTTTTCATGCACTATTGTGGCTGTGAGAACGTGGGACAGCATAAAAGGAACATCTGGAGCGCAGCTTGAACCAGCTGTGCCTGTGCGCAGCTTGTTGAGCACGTATGACTGTCATTGTGTCATGGCCAACTGTCAGCTGACTGCATGGTCTGCTGGTACAACTACATTTTTCTGTTTGAGTTTCTTGCAAACTTTTCCTTAACAACACTCCTCAGAGATTTGTAATGTGCCAACACAACTGGCATTGCTGTGACTCATTGTCAGAGATCATATGGGTCCCGGAGCTCGTGCTGGCATATTAGGTCCCGGAGCTCGTGCTATCATGTTTGCAAATAACATCCATGCAGTTGACCGCTATGCTGTACATACCAATTGTAACCTATTGTCGTAAGTAGGATGGAGATGCTAATTATTCAAGGTCCGCCTGTAAAACACAGCGACATCGGGTGTGGGGCAGATAGTGGTATAGTTATGGCTGACTCGTAGTGGTAGCAACTTTTTCTAGAGAGAGAGAAGTCACAGTGGATCCCTCACCATCTAGAATGGTACTCTCCAAACCCAATAGGAGACCGATTGTACTATCATCAGTTTCATTAGACAGATTGTATTGCATTTGCAGGCACAATGCACCCGAGCACTGGAATGAGTCTCTACCAGCGATGCAGTAATGTAGCTCATCTGGTGGCTACAAAAGTCATGATGTACCTTCACAAAAACCTTGGACCTGTGCGTAGGTGAGGTTTCTCAGTCTCATGCAGATAAAGAATGTTGAAACCTTTTACCAAGTGATACTTGTAACTTGTTGTGAGAGTTTTAGTTTGGTTTGTTGTGCTTTCACATACTTACTTACAATAGATTATTCAGAGAAACAAATGATAGGAAATTTCTCTTTAAAACGAATTTTTGATGCATGAACTGTTTGTGAAGTTCAAAATTGACGGCATTCAGCAGTGTTTATGACAGAGCGTACCCACGCATTCTACCATGCTCTGTACAGCTTGGGGGTCAGGTGTTTGGTAAATCTGGCTGAATCACACCCTAATCAATTCGCCTGAGCCGTTTCTACGGTATTGTCTGCTGTTCTTTTGCGGTGTGTCGCGGTGCTAACTTGTAAAGTATCTCCCCGACCAAGGCCCCTGCAAACCTTCACTACTGCAGGTGGATTTCAACAGCTGCTGGTAGCTCTAGTTTGACAGCCAGTTAGATGGCTATCTGTGTCTACACTACATCAAGGTCTCTTGCCATAGCTATACACTGATTACACCTTCTGAATGTGTTTTGCAAAGAACGTATCTCCTTGAAGTTGTTGTGTAGTAAGCCGCTGTGCCAAGGTGCAAACCCTAGAACCTCCCCGGCCAAGGGCCCCACAAACCTTTACTACTGCAGGTTGGATTTCACCAGCTGCTGGCAGCAGTTATCTAAGGGTTTAGTGTTGTGAGTATCTGTGTCTGCATAATAGCAACGCCTCTTGCCATGGGCTATAGTAATCACAACTTCTCATGTATGATTTGTTTTGTGCTGTTTCTTCACAGCATGGCAAGACGTCAAGGTGTAAACCCTAAAACCTCCCCGGTCAAGGCCCCTACAGACCTCTACTACTGCAGTTGGGGTTGTAGCAGCGGCTGGTAGCAGTAGTCCAGCGACCAGTTGCATGGCTGTTTGTGTCTACAGAACAGCAAGGGCTCTTGCCATAGCTATACACTAATCACAACTGTTACAGACTTGAATGTGCCTTCTGCTGTTTCTGCGCAGCATGGCCTAACGTCAAGATGTAAACCCTAAGACCTCCCCGGTCAAGGCCCCTACACACCTCTACTACTGCAGTTGGGGTTGTAGCAGCTGCTGGCAGCAGTAGTCCAACGACCAGTTACATGGCTGTTTGTGTCTACAGAACAGCAAGGGCTCTTGCCATAGCTATACACTAATCACAACTGTTACAGACTTGAATGTGCTTTCTGCTGTTTCTGCACAGCATGGCAACGCGTCAAGGTGTAAAGCATCTCCCCGGTCAAGGCCCCTACAAACCTCTACTACTGCTGGTCAACTTTGATTGGGCGTTGGAGCCACCGAGACCGATTGCACCAAGCACCAAGTACGTAGGTGAGTTGTGGGGCTTGGTAGAAGTCTGATAATCCAGAAGCCCTCTCGCTCCTTTGGGGACGTGAGCGGGCGGCAGGGAATGTGGAGTCGCCCTGACACACAAATCACCCTCCCTTTAGCTAGCGCTCTATTGAAAGCGGCGCAGAGCTAATTCACTCAATTTGAGTGATTCAGCTGCAGAGTCACTTCAGCCTGCGATGCATTCTGTGTGGGTTTGGGGGGGGGGGGGGGGGTAAGTGCACCGGCTATGTGCAGGATACTAAACAGACACTGTCAGCTTATATGCAGTGCGTGCGCCCAGCCAAAGCGAGACACAAATGGCAAGCTGCGCAATCGCACGCCAGCCAACGCCCTGCGCAGTGACACCCTGGGGAACGCAGAACATGTAAAATGCGATGCGTCTAAGGCTGGCCAGAAGCTGCTATAATCCGCTGGCACATCAGCTACTTGTATGTATGTGTAAGCTACCCACCAGCCATAGCTCTTTGGCCATCGGCCCCGCGGCTGATTTCAGAGGCGGAAACAACAGCACCCAAAGCAGTGAATCTATCACTGCCATGATTGCATTGAAGACGCAAACCCCAGGCATCCATTAAATTCTGGGTGAAAGAAGGGAGCAACCATCTCAACTTCTCAACTGAACCCCAGTAACCGTATGAGACAAATAGCAACCAGGGCAATGCTATATGTAAGACCAGCTGAAGTTTAGCTGTTTTCATTGTACTGTATCTCAGCACGACCCACAAACAATCGCTTTATGCCGCTGTACCTGCAACTTGACAAGTGCACTCATGCCATGTACATTGATTCAGAAGCTGACAGTAATGTTGTTATCAACCCTGAGGGTCATTTGAGTCTGAATCGTGACTTTTTGCATGCTACTGCGCATGCTTATCGTAAACTGCAACAGGTGCCCTAATGCCACGACCGCCTGAGCAGCCGCCAAACAACATCTTGAACTGGCTCGAGGACCCAAATTCAACTCTGCCAGTCGTTTACATCAGTTTTGGAGCGTCATTTCTGGCCCCAGAAGCGGCAATACCCGCAGTTGCAGCAGCTCTCGCAGCGACAAAGGACAAAATGCGATTTTTGTTGCGTATGCGGCCGCAAGAACATGAAATGATGGCTGATGCTTGGAAGGAGATGGGAGTTGTTATAACGGATGCTGATGTTTTGGTGATGGCTCATGTGCCGCAAAATGACGTGTTGGGACATCCGAGGGTGGCAGCCTTTGTGACTCAAGGAGGATATCTGAGTATGCAGGTATGCTTTAACGCGGTACGGTGTTTACATATGAATGCATGCATGCAATGATATATTTCTTAGACCAATAGCTCATTCAAAGAAATATGCAAGCGGTTCAACGCGTTGTGATTACAATTTAACACTGTCATGCTGTTCCTACACATCACGATTCACGTGTTTCATGACACACTCAGTTCAGGTGGAAACATGTTGATGCGTCTGGTGATGGTCCACAGGCGTGTGCCTCCGAATGATGTATTGGGGGTTTTGGCACCGGGCTGTGGCGGCTTGTGTGACACAATGAGGATACCTGTGTACTAAATGCTTGTTGTGAGTTTTCAAAACAATGCAGGAGGCAGCCTACCATGGTGTGCCCATCATTGGCGTCCCGCTCATGATTGGTCATAGTGAGCTTGTCAGTCAATGAGCATAGGCTATGCTTGTCGTGCACTGACTGTTTGTACCTGTTTGCAATTGATTTCAAGCACAGCCACAAATATAATCAGCAGGCAACAAGGTAGTCTGCTTTTTGTGCCAGCGCAGGAGGCAGCCTACCATCATCGGCGTCCCGTGGCTGATTGGTCATAACGAGCTTGTCAAACCATGTGCGGGTTTTTCCTGCCGACTGTTAAATGGTTTTTGTTCCTGAAAATCTCATAATGAGCTTGTCAGTCATCTACGCTTCCCTTTTTCTTGCGGATACTGTTTGGTATGCTATTGGTGCCAGATGCAGGAGGCAGCTTACCATGGTGTGCCCATCATTGGCGTCCCGCTCATGATTGGTCATAATGAGCTTGTCTGTCACCTACGCTTGTCTTGCACTTACTGTTTATCTGTTCACAATTGATTTCAAGCACTAGCCACAATAAAACCAAGAAGCAACAATTTAGTCTGCTTTTGGTACCAAATGCAGCTTACCATGGTGTGCCCATCATCAGCGTCCCGCTCATGATTGGTCATAATGAGCTTGTCAGTCACCTACACTTGTCTTGCATTGACTGTTTATCTGTTCACATTTGATTCAAGCCCTAGCTACAATGAAACCAAGAGGCAACAATGTAGTCTGCTTTTTGTGCCATTGCAGGAGGCAGCCTACCATGGTGTGCCCATCATTGGCGTCCCGCTCATGATTGGTCATAATGAGCTTGTCTGTCACCTACGCTTGTCTTGCACTTACTGTTTATCTGTTCACAATTGATTTCAAGCACTAGCCACAATAAAACCAAGAAGCAACAATTTAGTCTGCTTTTGGTACCAAATGCAGCTTACCATGGTGTGCCCATCATCAGCGTCCCGCTCATGATTGGTCATAATGAGCTTGTCAGTCACCTACACTTGTCTTGCATTGACTGTTTATCTGTTCACATTTGATTCAAGCCCTAGCTACAGTGAAACCAAGAGGCAACAATGTAGTCTGCTTTTGGTACCAAATGCAGCTTACCATGGTGTGCCCATCATCAGCGTCCCGCTCATGATTGGTCATAATGAGCTTGTCAGTCACCTACACTTGTCTTGCATTGACTGTTTATCTGTTCACATTTGATTCAAGCCCTAGCTACAGTGAAACCAAGAGGCAACAATGTAGTCTGCTTTTGGTACCAAATGCAGCTTACCATGGTGTGCCCATCATCAGCGTCCCGCTCATGATTGGTCATAATGAGCTTGTCTGTCACCTACGCTTGTCTTGCACTTACTGTTTATCTGTTCACATTTGATTCAAGCCCTAGCTACAATGAAACCAAGAGGCAACAATGTAGTCTGCTTTTTGTGCCATTGCAGGAGGCAGCCTACCATGGTGTGCCCATCATTGGCGTCCCGCTCATGATTGGTCATAATGAGCTTGTCTGTCACCTACGCTTGTCTTGCACTTACTGTTTATCTGTTCACAATTGACTTCAAGCCCTAGCTACAATAAAACCAAGAGGCAACAATGTAGTCTGCTTTTGGTACCAAATGCAGGAGGCAGCCTACCATCATCGGCGTCCCGCTCCTGATTGGTCATAATGAGCTTGTCAACCATGTGCGGGTTTTTCTGCCGACTGTTATTTATGCTGTTGGTTCCTGAAAACCTCATAATAAGCTTGTCAGTCATCTACGCTTCCCTTTTCCTTGCGGATACTGTTTGGTATGCTATTGGTGCCAAATGCAGGAGGCAGCTTACCATGGTGTGCCCATCATCGGTGTCCCGCTCATGATTGGCCATAATGAGCTTGTCAGTCATGCACAGGACCACGGGCGAGGCATTGTCGTGCCAAAAGAAGACTTGATGGCAGGGAAACACGAGGCTCTGACTGCAGCACTCCTAGAAGTCCTGACAAACAGCAATTACAAACAGCAGGTATCTTTAGCAAACAGTTATGATGAGGCCATTCCATCCTTTGTCGTGAATACGCCTGGTTTCATGTTTATTGCAGATGAGTGCATACTAATTCGTGTTGTATTGGTGCTCAAATGACTTGTTGTTCAAGCATGTCACGCACAGAGCCATGGGCGAGAAAATGTGTTGCCTAAACAGAGCTTGATGTCAGTGACACAAGAGACACTAACTGCAGCTACCTCTAGAAGTGGTGACAAACAGCAGTTACAAATGTTTAGACAGCAGGTGTGTTCAGCAAACAGTTTCTGCTTTTGCCGTGAATACGCCTGGTTCAAGATATCATTCCAGGTGGATTGTGACTATCTCGACTTGTATACGTGCTCAGATCACTTTAGGATATGTCATGCACAGTACCAAGGGAGGGGAGAACAAGTCTGGCGGCACAAGAAAGCCTTACGGCAGGCAAAAAATGAGGCATTGACTCCAGCATCTGTAATTGTGTGAGCCAACTTAGTCATTTAAAACAGTAGTTATCAACAGCGGCAGGGCCTTCATCATGCAGTAACTCTCTTCGCGTGGTGAAACTAGGGGTGCAGCTGTATGTATTGCACGCACCTGCAATATTGAACGCCAGTACCAATCACTTTGAGGCTTGCCGCGGCCAGGTGGCCACCAGAGGCGGGGCAGAGCTTCGGTTATTAAGGTCAATAACCTTGTAGACTGTTGGCTGAAAGAGATGAGCCACTGATTGCAGCTATTGTGGAAATGGCAATAGGCAGCAGCCACAAACAGCAGATGCAACTGATCTACCTAAGATCATGCTTGACTAATATTATGCTTGATTGATACGATCTGGGTCATTCAGTCTGTGTTGGAGTTGCCACTTTGGCACTGTGTCTGTGTGACCAACATGGTTTCAACAGCCAACCGGTGTCCTGTCAGCAAACCACACAAAGCTGTCATGCAAGGGTGAACATTCATGTACGTTCATGAAACAGTCACGTTAATGTAACTGTTGTTTACTTCAACTTCTCGAATACAACTGCCACCTCTGAAATGGGGAGTGAATGGCCACTGATGGCCATCGAGCTACTAGCCATAGCATGGCTGGTGGGTCGCTTGAATCTACACAAGTAATCACTCCTGCAGCTGCTGCCCTGTGCCCAGGCTGCCATCACTTCCTCAAGAATGAAGGCCCATCCTTTGAGTCCTGGGCAACGAGCCACACACTGGGTCAACTACGCACTAGCTGCTGCACCAGGTATCATGTATATTTGTGGGTTTCAATTGGTTTTCTATCGGGTGTGGAAAGTACCATTTTAGACAGTCCTAGATGGTGAGATGTCCGCTGTAAATCCTCTTTCTATATATTACTCCTGGGGTTCTGTGCCCTTGCACTTTCTGCCTCTTGTTGCAACGCTGCTGCTTGCACAATGGCCGCTTTGGTCTCTGAGCTCAAGCTTGCCTGAGGCGATCAGTTTGCGACCAGAGCACGCTGTTGCAATCGAGCAGCATCTGCTGACATTGGCACACCTGACTCCGTGTGGCACAGCACAGCTAATACGCCACATACCGTGTGGCACTTGGTTGTGTGTGCAGGCAAGCTGTCAGTTTGGCGCTGTTGGATTTGCTGCTGCTGCATCATGATGCTATGTGGTGTCGCATATGGTTGTTTCTAGTGTTTGGTTACAATATGCTCTTTGGAGTGCCACGTGATTAAGATACGTGTTTTACTGGAACCAGGTGGCACCTTTGTTGGCATCGCCTCTGTGGTGTTTTCTCGCTGAAAGTGTGTAATGCGGTGATGAGGATTGTAATGTTTCCATCCTGATCCATCCTGGTCACTGTGAGCATGTTTGTAGTACTTTGATGTTTTGCTATGCAGAGCATGGGAGTTTCCTACACACACAAGGCCAAGATATGTACTGGTGGCAAGTTA
>NSMO01000679.1:5575-17937 GCA_002588565.1 Coelastrella sp. UTEX B 3026
GAGCTGTCTTACAGGCGATGAGGTGTTCAGATGGCTGCCGGTGTTTAGCAGGTGACATTTCAACTTCAATTGTGAAGGTTGTTTCACATACATCTCTGTACACGCAAAGAGTACCAAATATAGCAGTGATTACTGGTACTGCAGCTGGCCAGGTAGACCACAAACCGCATGTGCTGTGCCCGGCTACTGATAGTTGTTCGTACTACAGTAGTCACAATCATATGGCGCATGTCATGCTTTGAGGCAGCCATGCATTGTTGGTGACAGTCTGAGAGGGTCTTGTGCATGAGCAGCATTGCGCACCATGTTGGTGACTTGCCACCACAGACACACAACTGCACATCACTTGTCTTCATGCAGGTATGTGGCTAGTGGCACAGGGAACCTGTGTGTTCTAACTGTAAGCTGAAACCACCAGAAGCTGGATGCCTCACTCAAGTCACCCTGCAGTGCTTCTTCAGTGCCGCTGCGTGACAGCAGGTTGTTGAGGTTGCTGTTGCTTGCTCGCAGGTGTGGGCTGGATGAGCAGGCTAGCACTTGCATCGAGCACATAGTACAGAACAGTCTGCAGCTGCCAGCTGGCTTCCTCAGCAGTGGAGTTCAGCACAGACACTTAGAAGAGCTGTATAACTCCTTGCAGGACAGGTACCAGCGGATAGTAGATAACCATGCAGAACGCTTAGAGAAGATAGAAGACAGTTTGGAGGCTTGCCTTCAGCCTTTGGTCGGCGTAAGGTGCCGCAGCTGCTTAACACCATGGTTCAAGTTGTATGGGAGTGCGACTGCTGCAGCGCGTTTCTGTGGCAGCTGTGGCAAAAACCACTCTACGCATGCAGAGGTTGCTGTAGATACGTCCAGCGAGAGCGAAAGCGACAACGATGAGGACGATATTGGTTTGGCCAGTTCAGATATCGAACCAATTCCAGAGCTTTATCACGGTGAGTATCTGCTTGGTAATGAAGAGGGGGAAAGCGAAGATGATGATAGTGACGAAGACGACACCAGCGATGAAGGTGATGATAATGCAGTCTAGGCCAGTGTGCCTGGTAGGTTCTCAAGGCCTGATGTGGCGATGTAGTTTTGAGCAGTACCAAGCAGTACAGCAGGGCTTGCTGACCAGGTCTCAGGCCGTTGTTGAAGCTTTGTTAGCTCTTGTCGAAGCTGCTGTTCAGGTTATGTGCAAGTGGCAGTTCAGTTTGGTCGCGTGGTTGTGTGGCATCACAAACTGCCGAGCACAGAGCCATCTGTGGATTCAAAATTCCCTGACGGTTTGGAGGACAAGCTAGGCACAAGCGCGTTCACAAACTATCACGAAGCGTTTTACTTCTGTTATCAGCACGTGCCACGGGCGGGTAGCACTGCGTATAGCTGTGTAGCTGCACACCTTGTTCAATTCAAACCTTGCGAGTTGGCCTAGCACAGCAATGCCGCGCACTGCACTCTCGTGCTTAAGATACTATGCGTATTGGTGAAGCCGTGATGTGCCACGAGGCTGATCACAGCATCCAGCAAGCTTACCATCTGCGTTTTGAGCGTCTGGTATCAGCAGACTGCTCTTGTCAACCACCAGGCAAGCTGCACAGCAATGTATCGTGCGAGAAACCCGTGGGTGACAATGTTGAAGCAGAAGATAGTGAGCAGCTGGCGCCCTGGGAGAAAGTGCTGTGGAAGAAACAGCCTTACCCCGACAACTACACAGATGAAAGTTTCCTGCGGCAGTTGGTGAGTCTGCAGATCCAACAAGAACCAGCTGCAGCTACGCTTACATGATCTTTCATCGGCTTGCATGTGAAGCCTTAGCAATCCGTGCTGTACGACGTTTCAGCAAAGGCTGGTCTGATAACACTGCAGCAAGCCAGGCAGGATAGTCAGCACTGCTTGCTGTCATAATTCGTCATGATTGCAGGTCGTCAACGCTGACGTGCCAGAAAGAGATTTCTGGCAGGTTGTGCTTGGCTCAGCAGCCATCACACAGCAGCTGTCAACAGTAGTAGCTGCGGTTTCTGTCCCAGTACACTTGCGCTGGGGAACACTGACTGGACAATCATTGCTGCTGGTTGACATAGCACTGTTGTTAATCGGTGCGTAACTGTTGAAGTTCCCCCGTACACGTTGGCGGCCTCCAGCGCAAGTACCTAGCAAAGGAAGTCAGCACTCGTTGGACGCACAGCACAGTGACTTGGCGTGTATCAGCAGTCAATGACACGGGAATGGTCGGCAGCAGTTCTACAGATGCAGTGCGTTTCAACAGCTGATCAGCAAGCTGCGGTCATTCATACGCATCAAATGCTTTCTTCTTGTTATCATTTGCTGCGTATACACAGCGCATAGCTATATCTGACAGTTGTACCTGTGTCCTGCAGGATATGCTGTATGTGGGTTGCTGGGCCGACATGTGCTTGGTGGTTCACTGGTAAGTCTCCTGCAAGTGCAGCTGCTCAGCCAGGTCAGCAACTGCTCATGCAGCATTGTCACATGAGCAGCACATAATGCTTGAATCACCACTCTCATCAGCACAGCGCTAGCTTCAGCAGTCTGCAGCAGCAACATAAAGCGGACACACCACATCAAGTGCGAGCAACCACAATGTACACTCATCTCAGCAGCACAAGCTCACATGTTACACCCAGATGGGCTTGGTCATAACGGAAGCAAGAACTTCAAAATAGCGGGTCAATATAGAAAGTCAGCACGAATTGGAGGCAAAAGTATGTGTGCTTTGAGGCATTGCCCCAAACACCAATCTGCTGCCGCATTTTGCTGACAGTCATGTTAACAGCTGCCTCAGCACTCCCAGGATAGTCCACTGCTGTTTTGCTGGTTTGGTACTTGTTACACAACCTGTTACAGCCCTGCTGCTCTGCAGCTAACAGGTTTGTTTGTGTCCACTGTATTTTGCAGAGGCGCGGGGTCAGACAGGCTGCATTGCTGTCTGGAGGTATGTTTAGCAGAGCAACACTCATCCACTGCTTGATTGTAGTACTGCCTCACAACTCACCACAACCTTAGCAGCTGATTGTTCTGAGTGTCCTCGGTCAGTTGCTTAGAGCTTGGTCAGTTGCTTAGAGTTCTGAACAGCAGCAGCGCACATCATGACTTCTCAGTTGCTCATCAAGTATTGCACCGTAATGTGAGCTTACTGCTTTTGTTGCTGCGCAGCCGGCAACGTGTGCGTGCTATGTGACCTGTCACTGTGTATTCATGCCGTGACTACGTACCCAACTGACATGTTTTCTGTTATGGGGTTGCAGGTGTGTACCTCATGTCTCCCATGCTGCACACGCTGACCAAGAACATCAGTGAAGATTCAGTGATTGCGATGATTGTGGGACTCTGTATACTGCATCTCTTTCTACATGATTACAAGTACGTCGCACAATCTATGCGTACTGCTGTATTTAAAAAGACAATGCAGAGCTCACCGTTTTTTGCATTGATTGTTTCAGCGTGCTGCGCACACCGGGCCCCCATCTTCCTGCTGTCAGATTAGGTTGCGCTGCAGCTCCTGCTTCTGTACTGTTGTCATCTACTGCTTGAACATATGCAAGCTACTGCCGGGTACTTTTGCAAAATGTATCCGGCACATTCGTGGGTTCTGGCAGCTGTTCATCCCAGCCATGTGCCTTGTTTGATTGTAGCGCAGTCTGGAGGAGCCAGTGATGGGTATCTCAACACTGGTCATCATGGAATGACATCATCATCGGCTCGATGCCTGCTGGTCATTCCTAACTGCTCAAAGGCCTGTCTTAACTTGTGTTCTTTATGTTGGATGCAGTTTTGTGAACAGCGTGGTTGACCAGCTCACGGGTACTCTGTCCCTAGCAGCGGCTGTATTTTCATCAGTACTGTTTGCAAGCGGAATGCCGACAGAGTTCGATGTGGTGAGCGCATGGCAGCCTTACTGCATCCAATGCAATCTTGAAGTGTCGCTCTCCTACTCGTTCTTAGATGGCTATGCCAGCTGATGCTCTTTCTGGTCACCAGTCTGTCACGACGGACAATGCAGTAGATTGAAGTAGTTCACCAAAAAGAAGTTCGGGTCCTTGCAACTGCTTGATGTTGTGAGAGGTGCTCTTACAGCTGTTCATGCCCAGCTGCATATTACATGTGCGTGTTCGATTATGTGACAGCCTGTGCCAACATTCAAGGTATTCCAGTCAGGCCATGTTTTTGTGCTGTAACAGGGCAACAAGCATGATGCAGTTGTGGCGACCCCACCTACATACCCAACTGCCATCCTGCTGTGCATTCCTGTCCTCCTGCTTGCAGTTTGTCCATGTGTTATTCTGTTTGGAGCTGTACCTCTTATCCCCATTCATGCGACGCTACATACGCAATGCATCTCCTGCAGCACATATAGTCCTTACTGTAGCTATGGTAGCAGCAGCAGTTGGGCTGCTGTTGCCACTCTCAGGGGTGATCACAGCAGCGTTTGTATTAGCCGTGATTGGTGTGTCGTTTGTGTGTCCGTATTGGCTAGTACATATCCAGAAGTTCAAGGCGAAAATCAACGGGCCTTGGGATGAAGCAGTACCTAAGATACCCATGAGCATTCATAGCAGTGGTGCTGGTGATAGTCACAGCAGCAAACGAAGCTGGGCTACTAGACAGCAGGTTAACGCCACCGGGGCAGAAACCTCGAAGCAGTCGAGAGTGCAGGCCAAATCTAGGCAGCAGCAGCAGCACAAGCCTTGTGCTTAGGATGTGCTTGGCTCAGCAGTGACATCAGAGCATCTACAAGTACAACTGCAGAGTAGCTGCTGAAGGCTGCAAAAGCAGCAAGTTATCCTGCATGCAGTCATGCATTAGGTTGGACACGTTATTAAATCAGCGGTGGCTCATGTTGACAATGTGATGTCGATGGGCCAGCCAGTCACTGTCACTGGTCACCTACATATACAACAGGGTTTGAATTAAGTGCCTGCCCACGTTCCGATGACGGAGCTGATAGGCATTGCAGGAGACCCTCAGTGCAAGCCATCACCAGCCGGCCTTGCATTGCATCAAAGCAATTGCTCCAGATGGGACAGCACCAGTAAGCACTCCCTGCACCGTGCCGTTGGCCCCTGCATGACGACAGCGACTCCTGAGTGCCCTTTCTGTGCGGCATACACAGCATCTACCCCACTATTGCTGAAACGTATTAGAGCCCGTGCATGTCCGCAAAAAGATTCGGTTGTTTCGGAGATTCTGTCAGCTACGTGTTTTTTGCGCCGGGCAGTGCCAGCCGTCCCGCAAAACAGTCTCATATAACTGTAGGAGAACGTCCTTGTGCATCTCACAGAGAAGCTCTCACAGTTCAGGTAGGCTTGTGCATGGCGGGCTGGCTGATGAAACCGATACGACCTTTGTATCACGGCGTATAGGCCACTGATGATGCGGCATACTGTCAAATTGGGTTATAAACTGCAGTAGTTGCACAGATCCAGCTTCAATCCCGTCGCGCCGCTGCTGGATTCACACTATCAATTGACTACTCTGCTGCTACACAATATCTGCTGCTGTAGTGGATTAATGATCACTATTGGCTGCCTTCTGTTGACTTCAGTCTTATGATATATTTCCCGTGGCTTTTGTGTTTACCTTGGCAGCATCAGCTCTCCAAACGGCAGCCCAGAACCCCATGCGATGTGCAGCCCGCAGCAGTCCGAGGTGTTCGTACGCTCATGCTGTATACACTACGTAGTGCATAAGCGCACTCAAAGGTAGACCACTTCGATCAACCCGCCCCACGGCCTTTTTTAATGTTCTCCCACAGGTGCCAGCACCAGTCGATCAGACCAATTGACCAATTCTGGTATCATTAGAACACAGCCTAGGGCCGAGCCCCCTCCACACTGCGTTGCTCCACTCAGCCTAACAGCCATAACTGACGAAGCAGGCGTCAAAGTGACTACCTCCGGTACAGAAGAGCTCGTTTGATAAAGAGGAGCACTTGCTGATGTGGTTCTCAGGACGTGGGCTAGGCGCACTTTGCTGTGCTGCTCAAACTGATGTCGACTCACAGGTCTGTGTGGCTGCAGCTAATACTGCATTTGCTGATAACACTGTGGGCTGAGATACAGTATAATGCACATGTGACATGTGAGTTGTTTATCTCTTGTAAGCAGCTACATAGGGTATTGAGTGCGGTTGATAGCGGGTCTAGGCTGCAGCTAATACTGCATTTGCTGGTAACACTGCGGGCTCAGATACAGTAGAATGCACATGTGACATTGAGTTGTTCATCTCTCTCGTAAGCAGCCACATAGTGTAGGGTATTGAGTGCGGTTGATAGAGAGTTTAGGCTGCAGCTAACACTGCATTTGCTGGTAACACTGTGGGCTCAGATACAGTAGAATGCATGTGTGACATTGAGTTGTTCATCTCTTGTAAGCAGCCATATAGGGTAGGGTATCTCGTGCTGTTGACAGAGGGTTGTGCGGCTGCAGCGTTGTCTACCAACATGCTCACACGGACCAGCAAATGATCAGATAGGAGCAACGTGCAATCATACCAACAATTGTTTGCATGTGCTGATCAAGTGCAGCATGAGACAGACAGGAATGCACACGTGATATTATCTTGTCACGTTTTGGATTATTAAACAGCATCACGTCATATCAGCAACAGTCAACAGGATCTCGACACACTATAGAGCTGCTATATACGGTTGCATTCAACTTGCAGCTCTATTGTGTGTTGACATGCTGTTGACTGTTGCTGGAGCGTCTTTCACATAGAAGGGTGGTCTTCCTCTGCTGCTGTATGTGTTACGCAACACCAAGGAGCTTGTACAGTGCTGTGCTTTAATTGCAACAGGGCGCTGATGGAGGGGGGGGGGGAGATTGCCACCAGGCATCTGATGAGGCTCAACAATGCAAAGCTGGAATCCAGCAGCAGTCGCAGCAGCTGTATTGTTGGCAGCAAGCGTGTATGCAGTGCATTGCGCCTGGCTATCTCTGTTTCTATCACTCGCATGTCGTGAACTGCAGGCAACTGATATTTATTTAAATGCTGGGGTGATCTATACTCACTGTAGGCATACGCATATATGCTGCGACTTCATACAGGTGGCTACAAGAACAGAAGCACCCTACATCCATCAGCAGCAGCAGCAACAGCAGAAGGCCACAAGCGACCCCATCCTCGACACCGCACTTCCACAATCAGCTGCTGCAAGCACTTCATGCTACGGGTCCAATATCAGTCCAGAACGTATACAGCAGCTGGCCCAGCAGCACCGCAGTCGCAGCAATCTCGCCAGCAGCAGCGGCCGCCACCTCAGCAGTAGATCTGCATATCCAGATCCCAAATCTAGCCCGCATCCGACCCATCCGACTGGGTTAGCAGATGACTTGCTGAAGGTGTCTGAGCAACAGCAGACCAGCCGTGGCAGTGTGCCCAGCAGCAGTAGCAGCAACAGCAGGTTTGCATTGTTGGGCAGGAGCAGTGGCTCCTCCATGTAGGCAATACCCTGCTGCTGCAGCGTGGCCCCAGTGACAAACGAGCAGCAGGAGCGTGCCGAGCAGCGGTAGCAGTAGTATGAGGTTTGCAATGTTGGGCAGGAGCAGTGGCTCTTACATGTAGGCAGTATTCTGCTGCTGCTGCATCAACAGCAGCAGCACTGTGGGCTGAGTAGCGACAAGCAGCAGCAGCGTGTCGAGCAGCAGTAGCAGTAATACAATGTTTGCATTGTTTAACAGTAGCAGTGGCTCTTCTATGTCCGCAGCAGCCTACTGCAGCAACAGCGATGGCAGCATGGAAGCAGCAGCTGGCAGCGTACAAGCAGCAGCGGTAGCAGCTTAGAAGCAGCACCAGCTGCTGCTGAGCTTGCGGGGGTGCTACATGATGCCTTTAGCAGCAGCAGTGGTAGTTATAGCAGCACTTGGATTGTGGTGGGAGCAGTGGCTGATGTTGTAACAACAGCAGCAAGGCTCCAACAGGACATTGGCGCTGGCAGTGTCCGAAGCTGTGGTAGCAGTGACAGCAGTGGCTGAACTTTATAGGCGCTGCTGCCTGCCACAACAGCAGCAGCAAGGCTCCAACAGCACACTAGCGTTGGCAGTGTTCCAAGCTATGGTAGCAGTACATGCAATCACCTAGATGAGGTCCGCACTTTGAGCAAGAGCAATGGCACTTCTGTATTCGCCCAAGCTGGTTCTGGAAGCAGTCGCTGCTGACAGAGATGGCCACTGGATGTATAACAACTTGAAGCAGTAGCAGCAGGGGCGGCGGCAGGGGCGGCTACAGCAGGAGAGTCAGTGAGGTACCACACCAGCAGCAGAAATTGCGGTGGCTACTCATGCATTGTTTGGGGAAGCAGCACTAGCGGCTCGTTTGTGTAGGTGTAACCGAGGCTTTTTAGCAACATCAAATTATTTATTGTGCTGGCTTTGTCGTTGTTGAGCATATTAACTCAAGGTCACCATGACGTGAATTGTCCTTTTACATTCTTCTTCTCTGGTGTCTTTCAGCCACGACTGTCGATTGTCTGTTGCAAATAGTACTGAATGCAGATGTCGCCATCAGGGCATCTATCATGACATCTTGTCTCTCATTATACACCCCGGTTGACATTCACGTAGCAGTTCACATTGACTTGGCCTCAGTACGTGCAGCAACTGCTTAGTATTAGTAATTGTTACTCATCAGCCATCACTGGCAAGTGCTTAGTGAATGTTCTTGACTTAGGTAAAGCTAGCAGCAGTCACAACGTGCACCATGGCTCAGACACCTTCACAACGTGCACCCGGTGCATCTGAAAAAGGACCCCCTTCCTGCGGCGCAGGAAGTCACCCGTTCCAGCTGTGAGCCTTTTGTTCGTGAGATCTCACGACGTGATAGATCCCTGCATCCTGCAAATATGGATCCACGGTGGTAAGTGAAAGTTATTGAGCCATGCAACAAGTTAGATGCGCTGACAAAAGCTGCGATTTCATGCATGGGGGTCGCCACTCAAAGGAGTCTTGGGCTGCTCATGACAAAGCTCTGACAGGCTCTGACGCTGACACATCAAAGCCATCAACTGCACCACCAGTTTACCTGAAGTGAAGTGAAACACAGGGTCAGCGTCCGGGGCCGTGGGGTGGCGCCCCACCCACGCCGACCAGCTGCGTGGCGTATAAGGGTCTGATGGCCGAAGTCGAAAATGCAGCGTAACGTGTCAGTCCAGTAAGTAAAACTTCCTAGTGGGCCTTTGAGGCATTCAATGGGAAAAGTTTTCCCGCCAACAAAACTGCAGCGACACTGTCCTTGACGTTGCGCCCGGTCTGCAAAGGAGCTTGTGTATGACGGGCAGAGCAAAAACTGATAAGGTTGCACACATGCTTGCTACCAAGTGTTCGATTCTGCACGAGTGAGAAGTCCGATTCAGCCGGAAGGCCCTTTCGCGAAAGATCGCGATCGCCCCTAGAAGTTCCGCATGTCACAGGTAAAAAGCACGCAAGATGCACCCGTCATCACATACTTTGTTTCAAGCTGCAACAGCGTGCTGGCAACCACTATCTGACCCAGGCGTCCCTGATCGTATCAAGCTTCATTTCGAGATGAGCTCAGACCCGGAATTCTGAACGCCAGCTAGCCTGAAGTCTTGGGAGCAGCGGCTAGCCGGGTCTCTGACAAGGTATGTAAGTGCTGCACGGCTTTCTGAATACATTCGCAGCCAATATGGTGACTCGGACCGATGTAAAGGCATTCTCGCAACAGCTCGACACCGTCTGCTGCCAGTCTGAAGCGCTGCCGCTTTGTCGTATAAGCAAGCAGCCGTACTCCATAATGGCAGACGTAGTTCACATACGACTGCTGTCAGCAGGCTAGCCAAACACGCTCGACAGTGTAGTCAGTTGCACTTGCACTTCGGGTAGTTCGTGTTGTCTAGACGTCAGATAGATCTATCTGCGCCTAAAGGTGAATGTGGTGGTTGGAATGTTTCAATGCACTAATACGTTGTTCGACGGGCTCCCGAGACAGTGTACTTTGATACCCAATGTGTGGCAGACATATGTTACAGACGACTGCTGCAGCAGGCTAGCCAGACACTCTCGACAGCATAGTCCGTGTTGTCTATATGCCCCTGGATGCGATGGTTGGAAGTTGTACTTTACTAATACGTTGATTGACAGGCTCCAGAGACAGTGTACCTACATATCTGATCAGTTCATGAACGTGTAATCAACTTGAAACGTCTGGTGCCGCAACTGCAGGTTCCACAGATGTTTATCATCAAGTGCCTGACGTTTGGCCTGGCGCTGTCGCTGTTTGCGGTGGCCCAGGCGCAAGATGAGCCTCCTGCTCCGACTTGTGTCACCAAGGGATGGACTCTCACTCCGGACTTTACGGGAACAGGTGTTCACGTGTTTGCACAAGCATAGTAGCGTGAGCTGTCAAAATGACCACGCTGGCTTGAGCTATGAAAAAACAATACCGTTGGTTGGGTTTGTTGTTACAGTGATGATGGGGTCAGCTCCATCCTGCAACTCCATCCTGTGTGAATCAGTCATTCACTGCTCACAATGCATATCAGTCTCCCTCGCATATGTAATGTTGTGGTGTACCATAAGGCAAAGTGTGCTGCAAGCGATTGGTTTAGCTTGACCAACTGAGTGCAATCCGCCTTGCACAGCATTCTCAGACTGCCAGAGGTTGAGAGC
Source organism: Coelastrella sp. UTEX B 3026 (assembly GCA_002588565.1). Taxonomy (NCBI): domain Eukaryota; kingdom Viridiplantae; phylum Chlorophyta; class Chlorophyceae; order Sphaeropleales; family Scenedesmaceae; genus Coelastrella; species Coelastrella sp. UTEX B 3026. Next base: position 16,207 of record NSMO01000679.1, read on the forward strand.
TTTCAATTAATGACCGTCGCCTTGTGCTGCCTGCAGGTACCACCAACTTCGCGATGGACACCAGCAACAACCAGTTGAAGATCAGCTCAGACCAGACAGACTACCGCTTCCTGTGGGTGCCCTGCTCAAGCCTGGGCACTGGTAAGTTTCACCATGCACTGCGGTGGCTTAGAACACGCAACTTACATCAACGGTTGCTGGCCCATGTGCCTTGTATGCATAGGCTCTTACTCGGCATACACATGAGCCTATGTTTATGGATACACTTGGATGTGCATATGCAGCTCGCAACTTGCAGAGTCTTATACTTTGCTCAACCTGGTAGCTCAGCGGCTGTGCAGGATTGCGGCGATTGCGGCATGAGTTTGTGAGGGCAACCAGCCCTGCCGTATGTGACTCCTAACACACTGCTGTTGATCAAGTGGCTTTAATATACACATTCAATCGCATGGGATGGAGCGACGACCTATAATATTGCACATTATTCAATCAGGCTGACCAACTCACGTGGTGTACTAATTTAATGAGCTAGACTCACGCTACAGTGTTGATGATCAGACCGTCTCATGTGGCACATGGCCATGGCTTGTCAGTCGCGCTTCTCATGCTGGTCAATGTCTGCATACGCAGTGGTAAAGATCGACACCAACCGCCCAGCCTCAGAGACTGAAACGACCAAGGCGATCATCGGCTACTACAGGACTGGACCAGACGGCGCAGCGAACTTGAACCCATCTCGGACGGCTGTTGATGCAGATGGTAAGCATGATACGACGTGTGTATCCTTAGTTCATTGCCTTGTGGCACAAGCCTGTCAGATGTATGTGATAGGCTGCCAACCTTGGTAAGGGGGCAACAAGGCATGTGGATAAGGTAGCAGTGATAGAACATGTGCAATGAGCATGCCACGTTTCCTGATATAGAACAATATGAGCTACACACCAGCCATAGCTCTACAGCCATTGGCCCCGCACCCCATCTTAGAGGCGTAAACCACACTCAAAGCGGTGATTCCATCACTGCCATGCTTGCATCGAAGGCGCAAACCCCAGGCACCCATCAAATACTTAGTGCTAAAAGCGAGCACGCATCTCAACTACTCAGCTGGACCCCAGTGGTTGTCTCTTGTGAACTGAGTCATCATCCGCGTTACAATATGTTGTAAGCGAGGACACCCTGTTGCAGGGTATTGGGGTGAATGACGTGCCATGCCATGTGGTGAGCCATGGACATGGCTGCTAGCAATGTTTGCCTCAAGCAACCCGTACTGTGCTGCTGCTGTCGACTCTGTTGTGGTGATTAGTTACATAATAATGCAATGTCTCGTGTCGCTACTTATGACAGGCGGTGTTTGGGTTGGCAACCGCGGTGACACATCTCTTTGCGATGGACCATTTGGTGGCTCTGCCGTTGTTCGAATTGGGCTCATTGAGAACAACCAGTGCCTGGACTACTTCGATCATAACGGCAAGATTAACACATGGACTCGCGCTCCTGTTGATGACCCCACCGACCCATCAACCTTGAACGGCCCATTGCCTTATGGGCAGGATGAATGCCTGACTCATGAATTCAATGCGGGCGAAAGACTGAAGTGTCTGAGTTCTGTGGGGGTCACAAAAAGCCACGTTTGGGTGGGGAGTTATGGCCAATTCACCTACAACCATTGGCTGGCGGCATTCGCCCCCCCTCCACTGCCAGCATCTGTTGGTGGCAACCCGCCACAACCTG
>NSMO01000680.1:0-11450 GCA_002588565.1 Coelastrella sp. UTEX B 3026
AGTCAGGGGTCGTAGGAAGCTGTCACAGCGTATGTCTAGCCGGAGTATCAGTGACGCTGCTGCAGATGCGTTCATGAGTGAGGAGGCTGCATCCGCTTCTGAGCCGGTTGCTTCTGTTGGTGCTAGATTTGGTGGTAGGAAGCTGCAGGGTGCAGGAAGGGGTCTGCTGCTGAAGAAGTATAAGCCAGCAGCGGGTGTCTCTGCAAGTGAGCAGGTTTTCAGTGATGCAATTGTTGGAGATGCAGACATGCATGCTAGAATCGTTGGTAGGAAGCTGCAGGGTGCAGCAAGGGGTCTGCTGCTGAAGAAGTATAAGCCAGCAGCGAGTGTGTCTGCGAGTGAGCAGGTTTTCAGTGATGCATTTGTTGGAGATGCAGACATGACTGCTAGAATCGGTAGGAAACTGTAGAGTTGCAGACAATGCTATTAGCCGCTTGGTATTGGCATTCACCGAAACGGGTACAGAGTCATGAACTTACCAAAGCCGATGTAGTATGCTTGCTGTGTGAGTATCCATGGGGCGTCAACGGCACCCGAATCTTTGCCCTTGAACCACCCATCCAGCCTGCATTGAACAGATATCATCGCCAGAGTTGTTTTCCAGAATACTTGTAGTTGCAAAATCGTCGACAGTAGTGTCTGTAGTAGACATTGATGTCAATAGTATTTCAGGATTAGCAGCCACATACTGCTTGGTTGCAGATATCATATAGCAAATTTAACAGCTAGCCTGGTACAGTTGCAACAGTTGTGCTTGCATGCTGCACTGTGGCTATGGCCCTACTAACAAGTTGCAGGCACTGCTGCCATTTGCCCCGTTATGCCACATTCACCCTCTTAGAGACTTCTGTGCAGTCCCCAGCACTGAGTGCAGGCTGTACTACATCAGCGGCAGTGCACGTGAGATGTTGTTCTGACGAATGGGGATTTTCAATTGGCAAGTGTAAGCACTGTTGCTGTCTGATGCAACCCTGTGTGCCATATGACACTCTGCAAAGTTGCTGGCAGTCTCCAGCACTCAGCGCCCGCTGTACTGCATTGTTCAGCACATCCACAACAGCGGCTTAGAGAGTGCGTTACAGTGTACTTTGTCTCCAGTGTGCCAGGCTTGTTGCCTGCTTGTGGCTTGCTTGGAAACCTGGGCAGCTCAGTTGTAATTGGATGAAAACAATGAGCTTTGTTGTGGTGAACTTGGATCTTAGCTCAATGGCCTACGTGCACCGTGCAACATCAATCTGCAAATCGTAGTGAACAATGTCTGTGCAATAGCTTCTTGCTATGCGCAAGCATGCTATGCTGGGAGGACATCTGTCAGATCGAATCAGATTGATGATGAATGAGTTAGGAAGTGAACAGGGCAAACCTGAATGTCAGTGACAATGTTCACAACTGGGCAGATCAACACGGCCGAAGATTAGAAGAGTGCACTGCACCGAGCAGACGGCTGTAGCAAGTAGCCAGATGGGTTATATGGCGATGTGCCAGTTGAACTGGGTGCCAACAGACGGAATCAAATTGAATAGTTTGCCTTCACGGGCTGAGTTACTCATGCTGTGCTGTTAGCCCGTTGAACTGACAATGAGGTCCCGGTGCAATGGAGACTTCAGTGCTGCAAAAGTTACTGCTCACCCAGTGTTTTATGCTGCACCAGCTCTTCACAACAGCAAGGGCCTCACATCTGTGTTGGTCCCGTAACAGCTGAAGCGACACGCCGATATGTGTTGGCAGTTCTTGTCCCCAGCCTGGGTATACATCTTCAACAGCTTGCAACACTCGTCCAAGTGGATCCGGTTGAACACTGGTAGCCCTTTGCGCACGCTCAAATTTATTTAGATGCATCACTCAAAGCCGGGTTGGTGCACCGTGCACAGGCAACGCAGACAAAGTTTCGCTATTCATTAAAGCGTCGATCATGACAGCAAGGTTGCAGACAGCAGCTGAACTTCGCGGCACCCCTGGTGGCAGTGCCGCCGTGGCACCACTCCGTTCAACCAGTTCCAACCGTTCAATCACCCCGCCTTGGGGGAAAACCTTGGACCTGGCCTGCGGAGTGATTGAACGGTTGGAATTGTAAGGTTTTGCCTATACAACCTGCACCCTGGACTTCCCAACGGCTATTTGCCCGAGTATAATATGCAAGGGACAGGCATCGAAAGAGGCCGGCCAGGTTTATTATCCCCCACAACGGCAAATTCTCTGGGCCCATCGATGCGAGCGCTGCGCCTGGCCGGACCATCGGCATGGCAGAGCATTCGCTGCAGGTGCAACCGGATATTCGTTCCCTCAAACTTGCTTCTCACACTGATTACACGGCAGAAGTCACGTCGGGCCCCCATGTCCCTACTTGGGCCGCTGCAGCAGTTACCGTAACAAACCAGCCCGCAGCACAATGAACTCTCCTAACACTTCGGTACACTACAAGCCCCTCCCGAAATGCACTAGCCTGACTATAGCCCCTTCTTTTCTTGCTTAGGTACGGCTGGCGCCACAAAATGAGTCCAAACATTTGTGAAGTATATGCTGAGGGACCATGCTGCCAGGAATGCTGCTCCACACAAAAGCAGCCAAGATATAAATGACACCTGTAGCATGGAGAGATGGACAGCTGCAGGACAACAGCAACAGCAAGTGACAGCACATTGGACTCACTGATAGTGTCCTTGCATGTTTGATTGTGTTGCCGTGCTGCTGCTGTTGCAGTGGCTGCTGACTGCACTGGTGACTGCACTGCTGTCTGCTGCTGACAACAAATAAACTGGTGATGCTGGTATTCTGGCTGACCAGCTTTATATCAGCGCTGCCTTCAAAACCCCCACTGCTGCTAGCAGCAAACATTAGACACATATGTAAGCGCATCAGTACCCGGATGAACACAATGCTGCTATGATGCACATGATAAGCCTGACCAAAGAGTCAAGCTTCACTCACGTCGGAAGATCCTGTCTGTCAGGCCTGTTTGGTCCTTGCAGAACAGTAGCAAGGACATGGACGTCATCTGGAGAGCTGTTTTCCACTTGCCAAAGCTGTTCACCTTCACAGCCTGCAGGACAGCACCAGGCATCAAGCAGCATCTTTTGTTTATGACAGATGTATGTGATACACCTGTTCGCCAACAAACTAAACAGGTATGTGATGCACCAAAGTGTGAGAGGTGGCATTCTGCAAGGACTACCGCACCGATTGCAACGACTTCCCAAGGACACCCCCTGCTGATTTGTGTGCTTGTGAGACAGATCATGCTAGCCTGAGTTGATGCATACTGCCATGCTGCTCTCACTAGTGTTCACTGCATTCATACATGAGGTAAAAACCACGCGTCCCATGTTCTGTTGAGCCACTGGTAGATGTTGCTGACTTTTGCTCTTTCCACCATCCAATCGCTTTACCAGCAATGCTGAAACAGCAGTATCTGACACAGCATACACCAAGCTGGGGTCTGGTTGCTTAGTGCTTGGTACCGCTGCTACCAGGCCCACCTGCATACCTTATGAGCTGCTCCTCCTGCTGCTGCTGCCCACTCCCGCAATGCTGACATTGTCACTTCTCTGCAGCACATGATGATGACAGGTACTGCCATCTGTGTCTGACTGATAGGTGCTGGTGGTGCCGTGCTGAGTAGGACTAGTACTGTGGTGACCATTACTTTGTCGGCTACGGGGTCAAGGAATGCACCAAACGCTGTGGCTATCTCAAACTGCAGGGCACACAAGCAGTGGGGGTCGTGGTGGGGGTGGAATGTAAGAGTTACAGCGTTTGCAACTGCTGCAGGAGACCCTCAGGCGATTGTACAGCCTCAAAATATTCGCTAATCGTGCTTATGATACTGTAATGGTGAGTATGGGCCTCGACGGTGATTATGGAGATGTTGCTGCAGCCATGCCATGGAAGAAAGCCCCCGAGGTTGCTCTGATTACAGTCCGTGACGCTGCCTCTACAGTCACACCCAGACTGCATGACTGAGCTTGTGACTGCCTTCCACCGGCAACAACTGGATGTGTGCAGTGAGGCTTTGATGCAAGTCTAGAAGCCAGTCTGGAAATGTTGCCAGGCCGCATCACCGCAGCTGCTACACAGTGGTATTCCCGTTTTTGCTTGTGCATTACATGGTGTAACGGCGGGGTTGCTGCAAAGAATAAGGCGCACCCAGCAGGCGATGGCTGGCATAGGAAAACGACAAGGCCATGATAACTGGAAGTTTGCTGCGACAGGAACGTACCTGCCTAGCTATGTAACCATCTAGCCAATCTGTCAGCGATGCTGTGACGAACACTACTGCTGTAAGAAATGGTGCTAACGGGTATGCGTCCATATACCACAACACCATTACTACTGGCACCAGTATAAGCCGCAGGAATGTAAGTATGTTTGGTACTGTCCATATGGGCTGCTGCTTGTGCACTACATCCGGGTGTTCTCTGACGTACTCGTATGCTAAGTGCCTGTAAACCTCGCTACGCCTGTCTATTGGACTGAGTATGCTTTCTTCATTTGGGTTGACGCCGATCAAAGGGATCTTTTCAACATGCACATGGTGACCTGCTGTCACCGGTTTCTGCATGTCTGCTGTCTGAGGCTGCCGGCGATAGCAGTTCTTGGAACCCTCTATGGGATTCTGTTACTAAATGAGCAATAACAAGGCCGACACAGATGTGATCCTAGTGAAGATACATCAGGAGTCACTGCGAACGCGCTGTGCTGGCTGTTCACCCCACTGTTGGCCCGTTGCGGCGTACAAACGGACTACCCAGTTTCTTCTGCCGCTTAAGTTCTGTAGCTCGGACTGGCTGTCAGTCATAGCTGGGTGTGACATGTGGGACGTACAAACCCCTCTCCGTCACACCGCCCTCTTGTTATGCGCGACAGAGTCTTCAATAGTTTTGTTATACTGCTTGAGATTGTACTGCGCCGGAAAACCGCTCATTGGTGCAGTCTAGCGGGACATTCTGTACAGCAGCAGCTAGCAACTGTTCAGCTTGCTTGATCAACACTGGGAACTGACCATCCAGCCTGTCAAGATGTCACTATCACAAGTAGTCATCACCCCAGGTAGCCTATGCAGTATGAACGGGCGTGCCTGCTGTGGGCGATCATCACTACCCGCGACGACATGCACATCTGTTGCAACTGTAATACTACTACTAGTCCTCAGCACACCTGACATTTGCAGCGCCTCGGTCCGCGCAGAGGTCTTCCTGACATGTACGACGCACGCGTTGTCAACGGAAAATGAGGAAGTAATGGGCTTGCTGCTGGGGGATTTACGGGTGTGTCTCCCATCTTCCCTAACAGCTGAGCTGTAGTGCTGGATTGCTAAGTTTATGGCTGCTGGCAATCGTGTATTGTGGAAAGTATTTACTTTTATATACACTTTCAAGTGCGCCATTGGCTTCTGGTGACAGCTGGATTGAGTCAGAAGTGTTTACATGTGCGAGCAGCTGGCCCATGTGACAACTCTCTCTCACTTCTCACCTGAATGTTCTTCCCGCTGCATGCAGGACTCTGAAGGCTCCCTAATAGCGCATGTACGGCGAGCAGTACCTCAGATACGAACTGACAGACGCAAGGTTTGAACAGGGTTTTATCACCCTGCTACTTCACAAGGAGCGTGGCCGGCCCACGACCCAGAGTGCACTCGCATCTGTGTTTCAATACTTTAGTTGGTGACACTTGCAAAGACAGACTTATCTCACGACTCAAAATACCACCGCAGCATACAGCAATGTTCCCATCTTTGTGCTAGGATTGCGCTTATCCCTCGCTGAACATGTACCACTTCGTCCCAGCATGTTAGCTGTTTCAGCTTGCACTGCTTTGCTGCCCCTGTGTGTCACAGGACAGAGTTGAGACCAGCCCTGAGCAAATGGCGGCCTGCAGCGCCTTGGCAGAACACATTAGCAGTAGCACTGGTGTGGCTACACGTGTGGTGGGCTGGTATCACAGTCATCCACACATAACAGTGCTACCGTCACACGTGGATGTCAATACACAGGTACTATTTGTAATGGGTTGCCAGCAGCAGCGTGATGGACAGTGATGGGAATGTGATGCTTGTCATGCGTATGGATGTAGCAACAATGACATGCACCAAGCAGCGCTTTGCTTGCTATGAACACTGCTAAACTTCGTGCCTCCATCAGCCGCCATGTAGCAACGGCCGGCTTTGCATCATAACCCCATTACTACTGCAGCAGCGCAACACGCCGACTGGATTCAGCAGATGATAGCTTTGATCATCCTCCGCCGCTGAGTGCTTTGCAGGCCATGTATCAGTTGCTTGATCCTGGTTTCATCGGCCTAATCTTCTCAGTGTTCAACACCAACAGCACCACAAAGGAGCAAACCATACAAGTGACAGCCTTTCAGTCTGTACCTGGCAGCAGTATAGCTGGCTGTAGCAGTGCTGACTTGGAAGGCCTCGACTCACAAACGCGAGCAGCAATGATCGCATCAGCCGCAGGTGAGCATGCTTTGAATTTGATGTCACTAACTTGTTGTCTGCGCTAAGGTCAAACGGGATGCTTATGTAAGTGGCGACATTGACACATGCTGAACAACACCTAATTGCCCCTGGGTCAGTTTGGCCAGGTTGGGGCTTTTTTGCAACCCCTAGAATGTTATATATGTATGACCCGGAGTACAAGCACTTGTGGATTCTGTACATGCAATCATATGATAATGTGACCTGTAACCAAGTTGGACGTGGGGTGAGTCTGGTCCTCTCCAGGCAGCCGTGTCGTCACTTGAACACGAGGTTCTCTTACTTGTTCAGCAGTGCCTTGGGTCAAGCTTGCAATGTAAGTGCACTCTGTAAGAGCAGTTCACTATAAGGGAGGAACAGTTGTGTGGTATCTGCTGTAGAAGCTGAGTGTAGATCAAGGTTAACTCGGTCAGGGTGGACCCTGGCAGTCTGGTTCAAGTTGGGGCGGTCCCTGTACCAAAGTCTTATGGACTATCCACCAAACTTATCATGTGCTGGGCTGCGTGAATATGGGGTTGGTGTACAACTCCCTGATTGCTTCTGATGTTGCTGCTGTCTCTGTTGTGTGCTTATGTCCTCTGTGAACAGACATGCAGGAACCGGCAGCCAACAGCTGGCAGCGGAAAGAGGTGCCGCTGGTGGTTCAAGCTGAAGCTAGCAATCCGAGCACACTAAGCGATTACGGTGGGGACCGGTCTGCAGCCAGTGTAATGTAGTACATATTGCGTGTAAGCTGCAATGGTTGCATTTGGGCAAGTGCAAGTACATGCATTTGTTGTCTTTGCGGTCTGTGGTCTTGCTTTGTCTGTAGTTATCATTGTTATTCTCACACTGTGTAATCAAAGAAGCCAACAGCCTGAACAATGTGACACGCGCACTGGTACCCTGATCTTTGTTTTCAGCATATGAACAGCCAAATAGCAGAAGCCTTGTCTTCGTACTTGATCTTCTCTTGCTGCAAAAGCAATGGTCAGCAGATTTAACACACGGCCGATTGTGGTGTCTTCCGGCCAGTGACCTGGTGTGCAGCGTTTGTTCCTGAGTAATATCACTGATTTTGTTGTGCTGCAGTCGAGGTGCAAAAGATGCTTCTTGCAGAAGAGCAGCAAGCACACAGGCTTCACACAAACAACCAGCCGAACAGCAGCAGCAGTATACACCAAGCGTTGCTGCAGCTACATGATGCAGCAGTACATCAACAAGCACTGCTGCAGCATGCTGAGTGTGTAGCGGCACCTGCAGTAGCAGCCATGCAGCATCTGGCCGTGCAAACAGACTTGCAAGTGCAGCAGTTAGCAGCAGAAAGCAAGCGGCTGCAGGTGAGGGTGGGGTCTGATAGTGATTGCTGTCGTACTTCCGCAAACACTATCATGCTGCTGGATATGCCCACCTGTAAGTCAGTACCTAGTGCATTGTGTAGGATGTGTTGTGCTGCTGTACTGTAACAAAGGCCCCAGCTTTTGCTCACACCTTCTGCCAGCAACAAAGTGAGCATCCACTGAATATGTCACTCATACATTGCAAGTGCCTGAACAGTGCCAACATGCTCGACTTGTTGCTGCAGAGCCTTCTGAACAAGCTTCAGGCCCCTCAGGTCAAGGAGTCCCTTTTGTAGCACTTGGTACTGCACTTGATACTGTTGTGTTTCGACCTTGCAACAGCAGCCAGCAAGGAGCCACTGTGTAGTGAGCTGTTGACGTTTCGGACTTCAGAGCACTTGCAGCTCTTTGTAGCATGCTCTGGCGTGTGCTGGTCCAACGTTATTCCTTGTCTAGGGAGCTGCCAATGACGCTGATAGAAGCTCTGCAACAGTAGCTGGGTTGATAGTGTGCTCTGACGCTCTGATTGAGGTGTTGCCGGTGTCTGTAGCCACTTGCTGTGTAAACTCGCACTAGCAGCAAACATGTCATTGCGTAAATGTGACCCGACAGTCTACTTACGTTAGCAGCATGACATGCCACTTGTCTTTGAAAAAGGTCAGAGCCTGTCGTCCGAGCAGACGAATAACCTAGTGGCGACCCGTAGCATGGCGCTGCAGCTCTGCCAGCGCATCTATCTTGTTGCATTGGCTCAGTCACTTTTACAAGGTCCGGGACTGCCTGGTAGCCACTGAAGCAGCTATGTGGCCTGGTAGCTTCCAGGTGTGACATCGTAAAGTTTAGCTCATGCAACATCGTGAGTAGCTCGGATCAATTGCCACGTATCGAACTATCTAGAGAACATTGTCTCTGGTTTGTGGCGCAACCCACATTGCCCGACCGCCGCACACGCGACGGATACCGGAAGTTGATAGGACGCACTGTGGCTTGATTTGTCCCGGGGCTGTCACTTTGCGAGTGGCTGTCTTCCACACGAAAGCCCTTCAGAGCGTAGCTGGGAAACTTCACGCCACGCCAGGCTCCCCGGAGACTGAAGGGTTCCATTCGGGAAAAACGCGGACATGTTACCCGCGGAAGCCCTGCCACAGAAAAGGCCTTACCCAGGGACGGTGAATTCGGTTTGGCGCGTTTGCCACACGGCATTTGGAGCTCACAAAATGCGGGAGGCATGCGAGACACTGGTTGGCAGTGTCAGTTATCAAGGCGCCAACTCTGGATTGCGTCGGCGCCAACTGTAGGATACATATGCAATATAGGTGCTGGCGCACGGTGCCCGAGTTTGATGCTGCTGACTGTGCTGCCACCTCCCGAGCCCCTTCTGAGACTCAGCTTGGGCCGCCACCCCAATGCATGTTCCGGCTAAGCAGCCCTATCACAACCTACCAACCATCAGCTCCACAATAATTCTGGTATAATGTCCCTTGCAGACCGTCCAAAGTTGTCACCGCTCACACCAACTTCAGCTGTTGCTAACAGAACCTAGTAGGGTTTATCCTTAGAAACAACACACCAAGGCTCAGCCTTCATGTCATACGCTCAAGTTGCCTGTCAGTAATTGGTGAACATATCTTCAAACACTTTGTAGTGGCTTGTCATCCCCAATCGCTCATACTGCGCACAGCAACGCAGCACAAAGCGCCGTCAGCATATGCAGAGCGCAAGTGAGCTGCACACATGGCAGGCAGGTGGCCTACCCAAACCCTAGATCATTACTGGATGCCTGCAAAGCGCACTGCAACAAGCTGTGCAGGGCCTAGTTAATTCTTTACTTGAATTCGCCTGTGGTAGGCTGAGCCAACAACCATGGACAGACATGTTGTTGCAACACCTCTCGCAGCTGACCACCAGTGACTTACAGTCTGCTCTCCGGTTCATGGTGAGCTGTCACAGCATGATGCAACTTGCTAAACCTTGCTGCTTACAACTCAAGCAGCTGTTGTCTCACCGCAGCATGCGCCCGCTTGTTATGATCATCAGCATACAACCTCAACCCCGCCGCGCCAGCTTTCTGTGCCTCGTCACGCACAGCAGCATAAAGCTGCTTGAAATGACCTTTCTGTCTGTGCTCTGGAGGGACATACACGGACTGGATCCACCATACAACGCCTGCAGCCAGGCATGGCAGATACGCAAGAAGGAATGTAATACTGTTGTGTGGTCGGTGGTGCTTCAAACATCAATCCCTGGTGTCCACGTTTTTGAAAGCATGCAGGTCTTAACAGATGCATTGTTACCCTACACATGCAACATTTGCGGCAGGATAGAGTGCAGGTCAGAGAGCAACAGATGAATGCATAGGCAGGCACATCACTAGTCTGCTAGAATAGCCAAGGTTCTGCCCTCAGCGGGGACAGACACATGCACTGTACCTATCACAATGCGCCTGAAATGAGCACTGTAATGCCATGTCAGGTTGTATCCGTCGACTTGACTTGACATTCTGGTAGCTAAGAGGCTGCGACATTCCGAAATCGAGAGCATACAGCACTGCAAAGAGGCCCTGCAATGAGCACTGAATATGCCTCTCTCAGCCAACCCCAGCGGCTGACCATGGGCTCATGAGCTGATCAGCTGGCCTTTTGCAATGGGAAGGTTGTTAGCTGTGGAGTGTAGGTGTCGTTTAACACACCAGGGCCACAGAGGCCCGTTACAAAGCAACAGGCTTACCTGCTCTCCAATCAGACCATTCGTATGTAATCATGAGCTGCGCAACGATGGTCCCCTGCTGCTCTAGCAGAAAGTAGGTGGCGTGCGCTGTGCCGCTCAGAACTGCTCTGTAGCACGTACAGAAATGGCGAAACAGGTCAGTATGAAGTCACTCCAAACAGCAAGAGGATGTCTGCATCAAAGCAACAACAACAGTTGACGCTTGGCCTGTAGGTTGCATCAACTGGGCTCCTGGATACAGGGCACTGCTACAAGATGTGTAGGTTGTTGCGCACCTGACACCCTTGGTGACAATGTCCAGAGGTAGATCTATGTTCTCGGTTTCCTGGTGACACGAGGTAGCGATGTGGTAGCAGTAAGAGAACATATACACCGGTCAGCAAGCTCTGATGATGCGGCCGTGGCACAAGACTTCGATTGGATGGAGCGGCGCGTGCAGCATACAGATAACAAGTGCATACTACCACTACGCCACTGCTGCTTAATATGCCTTGGGCTGCAGTGGCTTCCTCAAACAAGCGAGCACGAGTCACCTTTGCCATTTCTATATTGTGCTGCACAATGGCCTCGCAGTCGTGCATGGTGCCAGTTCTAAACTCTGTGCCGTGCGTCATAGCTGCTGCTGTTGCTGAGCAGTGTGCAAAGATTGCTGCTAGTTGGCGTGATCCACTCCCGGTATGAGGTGTTTTGCGCACTTCTCAGACTGAGAAACCACCCTGCGAGCTTCCTTCAGACCAGAGGGATGCTGGCACTTGAGTCGGCCTGTGCGATGACAGTTTTGGCAAGAGTTTGTGGGCACGTTTGAACTGGACAATAATACGGCAAGATGCGACATTCGATGCATCTCACTGCCAGTTGTCAAAGTACGCATCATACAGCGCTGGCTCGCGGTAAGCTTGCCGCTTTTGGACCGTTATTTTGGCGGG
>NSMO01000681.1:0-16322 GCA_002588565.1 Coelastrella sp. UTEX B 3026
CTTTGCCGCTTGTTTGTTGTGTTGCAGGCTCTGCATAAACAGAAGTACAAGAAACGTAAGCAAGAAGAGAGAAGCGTTGCAGCAGCAGCAGCTGCTGATGGATCAGACACAGTGGACGTGTCTATGGGCGAGCAAGAGGCTGATCCAGCCATACCAGCTGCTGCTGCTGCTGCTGCTGGTCAGCTCGACCTGGCGGCAGCAGCAGCAGCAGTGCCAGGGGGTTTGGAACATCAGCTGCGGGTTGAGCCCCAGCTGCGGCAGTTGAGGGGCAGGAAAATACGTAAAAGTTTATCTAAGCAGCAGCAGCGCAGCAGCAGCAGCAGCAGGAGGAGGAGGAGGAGGAGGAGGAGTGGCAGCAGCCGAAGTGTGTACTTGTTTGCTAGAGCTGATTCGCAGCAACAGCAGCAGCAGCAGGGTGTGCTTCTTCAACAAACCAGCAGCGGAAGCAGAGGCAGCTTTGCTGGGCTTCTGTGCAAGTCTCAGCCCAATCCCAAACTCGGTAGCAGCAGCAGCAGCAGCACCAGGCGGGTTTGCTTCTAAACCCAGCAGCAGGGCCAACCAAGCATCGATGCTGATTGATATCAATCTGTTGTCACAAGAACAGGGAAAGTGTAGCCATTGGCTACACTGTGTTAGTTTCGGTGTTAGGATTGTTTGTTCAGTAAAATCACATGACACCGCCTGCAGCCATGGTAGCGAGTGTGGCAGCATGAGAGTGCCGCTTACTTACTAGTAGCAGTGTTGCATTGGACACTGCAGCTCTTGCAAGCGCGTTTGACGCGTTGCATGGTTCAGTCACTCTTGTAAGAGCCACGCATCCAACTGTTTGCAGACCAAATTCATTATGAATAATTGACTCCGCACTGATTCCTTGTTCATTTATTGCGCTGTCGCTTACTCGACTTATGGTAGCATCCCCCCCTGCTCCCCCCCCCCCCCCCTCACCCACCCACCCCCCTATAAGCGCGTTGCCTCTCTTTCCGGTTGCGCTTGCACAGCTTGCACAGCTGGTTCTCAGTCTGGGCCAGCCTGCGACCTCCCTGTCAAGGTGCGTCTACCTACGCTGGCTTCTCGCACGGTGTATGTGCAGGCAGGATTCAACTGCGTGCGTCTGAAGGTCGTGCACGCACCGGCAGCATGAATGGTGCTGCATGCGCCCAGGATCAAGACAGCAAAGAGCCCTGCTTGCTGTTGTCGCACCTGCAATGTTGGCACATGCATGGTCGGCAGGGTTTGCAGGCTGCTTAGCCCAGCAGCTTCGCAGTTGGCTTGTAGTTTTCAAAAACAAAGGGCTTGCAACAAGTCAAGTGGTCATGTAGCGCATGCAGTCCAAGGCTCTCAAGCTCTGCATTGTCCACCTTGTTCAATGTGCCTTGTCACAGGGAGCTGGGAGCAACCTCAGTGAGGCCAACAGTAACCTCCTATACCGCCTTGATGACCTCGTGCTGACTCACTGCCCGAGGTCAACAAGGCGATATGTGAGGTTACTGGTGTGTTGGGGGTTTTGCGTTGATCTTGCCACACCTGGTGTGCACACCAGGTTCTGTTTGTAGTACATAGGCTGAAGTAAGCCTATGTAAGTTAGTACTGTAGTACATAGGCTTAAGTAAGCCTATGTAAGTTAGTACCAACTTACAGGTTGTACACTACTTCATACTCGGTGTGCAAGGCAGTTCAACATGCGTTTGACAGGCTTTCAGTGAGCTTGTGTGCCTGTTATCATTGGAACATATGTTGGCATGGTGCCGCCACTGGTCTGTGCCGTGTGTGTGCTGCTCACACGCAGAGTTTTGAGTATGGAGCCGATGCAACATCAAGATGCAAGAACGCAGATTGTGGAGGCAATGCGTGCAGTGTTGAGCGAAAGTGTTGGAGAGGAGGCAGCAGGAGGTGTTATTGAGGAGGACCTAGTTGCTTTACACACGGGTGGTTACAGAACCAAAAACATGGTAATGGCAGCTACGCGTGATGGTCTGAAGGATGCTAAAGTCACACCTGCCGTCATAGATGTGCTACTGAAGGCGCAAGCTGGTGAGCAGACAGCTAGCATACAACCAGCCATTGCATGCAACAAGCAATTTTCTGCAAGATGCATAAAGCAAGCACACTTTGAAGGCAACACAACCTGGAGGCAAGATTCAACCTTTGCCGGCAGAGCAGCTGGTGGTTCCTGCGGTTGTGTGGCTTTTGTACGAGCAGCTCCAGCAGGCCTTGTTATCCATCAGAAAGCGTCCATCTGCCTTCACGCTTATGATCTGACTCTGTCCATGATGCTCACTGCTTTCTGCACTACAGCCAGCAGCATGTCCGCCACAAATGTCATCGTTGTCGTGCAGCAGTCAGAAGCAAAGCAGCAGACGATCGAGTTCCCTGTTCCCAGTGGCACTGAGAAAGTGGCCTGCAGCGTGGTGAAACACAAGCTTCAGTCAGTGTTTGGAGCTGGCATTTTGAGTCCTGCTGGCAGTGAGCATGTGTGGCTGTTGCCAGAGTCACAGCTGGAGCCAAGCACACAGTATAAGTACAAGGTGCTCTTGGCTACAGGTGGGTGAGCAGGCAGCAGCAGAAACAGACAGCCACATCTAGGTTCGTTGAGTAAAAGCACGAGTATTTTTGGTGAGCAGACAGCTATCATACAATCAGCCATTCCATGCAACAAGCACGCATGTGCTGCCAGGAATTACCAGTGATACCCCAGCCTAGTTTGGCAGCATCAGCTGTGTGACAACATCCTGTGGAGAAAAGCAGCAGCAACAGAAGCAGCGGTATGTCTTGGCAGTGCCAGATGGTGCGAGCTCTGATGCAGCAGCAGCATCGTATAGCAGTTTGCTACCAAGCGCAGTAGCGATGCAGCAGCGGGGGGTGCATGGGGCTATCACGGCATCTGTTGGTCTGTTGAGGCGGTTGAGGCGGTACCCATTAAATGCAACAGTAAGCAGCAGGGCGGTAATCTATGCTAGTAGGTGAACAGAAGACCACCATACAGTGGGCGAGGCCAAGCACACAGCAGCATTATTAGCTTGCACTGAGATAGCCTGGTTTAGACTGCATCACCAGCCTTGATATCAGCAGATCATGTGTACTCAGCAGTAACAGCTAGCTGAGCAAGCCATCAGGCACATTTGTTGCACAGCAGACTTTTGTCAGCACTTATGTCAGCATGTTCAGCTTATAAACTGACACACTACACTGATTGAATGATCTAGAATTCATGATGCTGGCAGCTGTGATAGCCGGAAAGTATCTGGCAATAAGCAGCAATGTAGCGCTACATCTTCCAGCATCAAGAGCTCGTGTCTTGCCGGCACAAGCCTCCTCGGATAGAGGGGGGTATCTATAGCAACAGGGGTTTGTTGGGACGGTACTCGTGGTGTGCAGCTGCAGCCAATGGCAGTTGGGCAAGCAACAGGCTTCCAGCACCATGATGGCGCCCGTTGCATACCGTGGGCGCCCTGGTGTCTCCAGTAGCAGTAGGCAGTAGCAGGCAGCAGCGCAGCCGCGGAAGTAATGGGGGTAGTGTTACCGCGTGTGGGGATTGCCCGGCACCTGCTGTCTGGCTGTTGTGCATCCTCTTAGCAGTCCTTTGTACAGCAGTGGTGTTTGATCTGCTGCCAGCATCATGCAGCTTGAGCGCTGCTGCGTTGCAAGGAACTTGGCTTACATATGTTTGTATTTCCTGGCATGTTTGCAGAGGCAGGCACGTCTGCGGGAGTAGGAGGCAGAGCCGCAGGTGAGGCGAATGCTGCTGGCCAGTGGCGCACGCCAGTCAGTGACAGCCCTGGCCCGTTGGTCACTTGCGACACCTTGCATTTGCAACAACCAAGTTTGACAGGGACTGGTAATAACAGCCAGCACTCCTATAGCATGGCTCTGTTTTGTTAGCAGCTGTAGGCCATCCATGCACGTTGGTGGGGTGTTGATCAGGCTACGCGGCAAGGATGTCTCCGGGCATTCATCTATATTTGTTGTGATTCTCAAATTGTGGTTGTCAACTCGGCAAGCGGCAACAACCACAGCAGCATCAAGGCGGACTACTGCATGTCCATGCCTCAACTGCGGGTGTAGCAGCATCTAGGATCATCACCAGTGCCATGAGTGTTTACACCAGTAGTAACGACATTATCTAGGCAGTAAGGGCTTCCTCTCCCTAGCTGTGCTTTGTATGTTGGCCTACAGCACGCAATGGCAGCAACAAAGGCAGTTAACTGGCGTAGACTTTGTGCGCCAGCAAACACTGGATGTAACTGACAGCTCGGAGCAGTAGCCTGTATACATAGCCTTCAACTTCTACCAGCTGCCTGGATGTGCTGAGTTAGTGGCAGTGCCAATACATGTCATGCATCAAGTGGCCACGGCAGAGAAATCGCAGCCAATACCAAAGTCGGGAATGACAGTGGGTGCATGTCACACTTGACTCCTGTGGCACTGTTGGTTGTGGGATAAAGGCTTGCCAGCAAGACATTCTGAGCATCCCTAACTTCTGTTGTAACTGCTCTGTCCTGCTTTGCATCTGCTAAACCCACCAATGTTCAAACGTTAGAGGAGCAATGGCTGGCAATGCTTGATGAGTGCATAGCCAGACTCGACGAGAATCTGGCCATATTGGAGCCTTACCGTACCGCCACGACACCTGTCAAGGTAAGATTGCCCTTGGCTTGGCATTGCAGGGTGGTCTGCATGCCTGCTCATGCAGCCTTTGTGGAGTTTGCGGTCTACTGAAAACAACCGTAGCAACATTCAAGCTGCTTAGTAAGGTTGTCGCTGCTTGAACCCTGCCAGATCTGTGGTTGGTGGTTATCAACATCAACTTCTAAGCAGTTGATGTGTCCATGGTGTGTAATCATGCCTCACACAGGCATCGTGGCTGCCACGCTCAAGGCTTTAGACAAATCAAGGACAATACAAGAAGATTCAATGACCTGTGCGGTGCGGGACAGGTCCGGATGCCCTTTGGACTGGCAGCTCAATTGCAAATCTCGGTGATCTGCACATCTGGATTATCTGGCTTCGGTATAGTAGCTGCGTTGTACCTGCACCCACAGGCTTTGGTCAAGTAGCTGCACTGTATCTGCACGTGATACGTTTCTATGGAAGAATATTCAGTTTATAACACGTATGACAGTGTCATAACCACGCAACGATCAAAAATCATGTTGTGGGATATGTGAACGTGCCATGTGGCTCGGGGTACTGGACGTAAATGAAATGTACATCACTTGTTAATATGTCCACTTCAAGTGTTTGCAGCACGTGGTTGAATGCATGACGCTTATTGAATTGATAATAATATAATAATCTATGCTGGGTTACGCCATAGCCTTGAATTGATAACATTATTTTTGGTGACATACGCACATGACACTGGGGGACTGGCGCAATGGCTGATCAGTTGATGACATGTGGGTTGCACCGTTTTTCTGCCTGCACCAGGGTGATCAGTGATGCTGCTGTTCGCTTGGGCTGTTGTTCAGCTGCTAAGATTATTTGCAAGTCTGATGCCTGGAAACCAGCAGACTTCAAGTCATGTATTGAAGCACGGCGTGTGTGTGTGTGTGTATATTGAACCGGATGTACACTGCATTACTGGTTTAAGCGAGTATAAAGAGCTCAATACGCCGGTGGTTGTGTGATGGAACGTGAAGGCAGGACTGCAGAGATGCACACGCAGTACAGTTGCAGAGGACAGGTGAAAGGACAGTTGCAACAGCAGTAAACAACGCCTAGACCGTCGGCGACCATCGCATTATGAGTAAATATGTCGCATTGCACAGTCTCAGTTGCTATACAGGCTATCCGAGCGAAGTATTGCAAGCTTTGCCAGATAACCGCACAGTCCCTTCGCCTTTACCGCCGGTGCTTGATCCGGCGTTCCTCTGCCTCTGAGGAAGGGGAATAGAGTTGAATGTAACGCCAGGGTTATGTAATATGTTGATGACTGTTAGACCAACAAAGCTGCACTTGAGCATACGTATGCAGCACTAGCGAACACCGATGGAGGGTCTCTACGAACCAGCCCTAGGATCAGCTATTGATGCGTTATGGCCATCAAGCAACGCCAAAAACGATATGAAACGCGCAGCTGCCTATTTTCTGCTGATCCTGCCCCCGCATCGACATCTGCTTACAACAGTGTCGACAGCCTTATCAACCCACGGCGTAAACAGGAAGACCATGGGCGTAAATTTGAAGTTCAAAACGACATTAAAGGATCCTATGTTTATAATAGATGAGGTGCTGACGGAGAGCGGGGGCTCGGATGTCTACGTATCGCTGAATCTGCAGCAGCTGTGCCAGATGGCAAATGTAGCCCTTCCTAGCACTTATGAAGCAGTACAGCAGCAGCAGCAGCAGCAGCAGCAGCAAACTCAGCAAACACAACAGAATGGCGTGCAGACACTTGCACCCGGCAGCAACGGTGTAGCTTCCGGGCAGATACCAGCAACAGCAGCAGATGCAGCAACAGCAGCAGATGCTGCTCTGCAGCACCTAATAAGGACACCCGAACAGCAGCGGCAGCAAACTCAAAATACACGACAGAATAGCATGCAAGCACAGCAGCAGCAGCAGCAGGGAGACGTCCAAGGTTCCCAGCAGCACGCGGGTCAGAAGCGAAAAGCTGAGCTGCAGGAGCGCAGAGCCAGCAAAACTCAACGAAGGAGGGTAACAAAAGCAGCTGCTGCTGCCGTTGCTGCTGCTGGTATCAATTCCTGCGTTGCGATCGGTCACCTGCAGCCACCAGAGGGGGAAGCAGGGCTGCCAGATCAATCACCAGCGGCAGCAGCAGCAGCATCGGCAGGAGTGTTTGCAACACCAACGGCAGCGGCAGCAACAGCAACAGCAGCGCCAGCGCCAGCGGTGGCAGCAGTGACAGCTGCAGCTGATGAAGGACCGATGATCAATCATGACCCCGTCTCACAAACATTGCAGCAGCCAAGACTGCTGCCAGAACAGCAGCAACAGCAACAAATACCGCCTGAGCTTCCATCCCCACAGTCACCGTCGTCAGCAGCAGCAGCAGCAGGCCGTGATCGGGACACAGAAGCACGTCGTTTGCTAGCAAACCTGTTTGAGATTGGGAACTGCATGCTCAAGGTAACACTGAGATAATTCTTGGCAGTATTGGATCTGCTGTTCGAAACACTATCTCACATGTAACAGTTACATATCATGGGGAATAACTTGTATTGACATGTATGCGCAGGACCCTGGTAGTGTACAGTACGCATGTGATCCGCACACTGCCACGCTCTGGCATTCAACAATTAGAATTGAAACGCAGAACAGATGCTGTCACTGTTCAAAGGGTATTGTAGATCTGCAGCATCTCCAGTGAACTATCAGGTCACTAGGTCTGTCCTCACATGGCATCAGCCCAAGACTTTCTCAGGTGGCGCACCCGTACCCCATGCATGGCACGACCGCTCTTGCCAGCGCATCTATACTGCTTGCATTGGCTCAGTCTCTTTTATATGGCATGTATGCACACTGGAGGCATTTGCCCTTCTGCAGGGTTCTTGACCTTACCAGTCTATCAGGGTCCAGCGGCTTGCGACATTCTTTGCTGATCTGGCACATGTTGTACAATGATATTCAAGCCATACGTTGAATGACCTTGAGGTCGCCCATCACATGCTTTCACTGCTGCCACTGCTGCTGCCACCGCAGGCTGGTGCTTCTTCTGTTGAAGTGTTGAAGCTGGTAAAGACAGCTGTAGAGCATGCAGATGCATTGGTGCAGCACACCAGCTAGCTACAGCGTCTGTCAGCACTGCTGCCAGCAGCAGCAGCGGCGGCGGCAGCAGCAGCAGCACACCAGCTAGCTACATGGTCTGCCAGTGCTGCTGGCGGCAGCAGCAGCAGCACACCAGCTAGCTACAGTGTCTGCCAGTGGCAGTTGCAGCAGCAGTAGTTGGAAAGCAGTGGCCAGGAGCACACACACCAAACAGCTCGACTAGACAGCTCCTGAGACTCTGAGACCATAGCTGTAGAGTGCCAGCTATTTGGTAGTGGCAGCAGCACTGTCACAGTGATGATCACCAAATGATGGCCGCAAGAATCATGCCAAGTCCGCATTTGACTACCAGCAAAAGGTGGCAGCGGCAGCAGCAGCAGTCCTCAGGGTTGAAGCATCACACCAGCACGCAGGCCCGGCTTCAGAGTTGTTAGCGGCCAGGCGTATCCCGTTCTAGGCTGCGTCACGAGTTGCTGTACGGACGATAATAAAGTTTGAAGTACACAAATGCTTTCGCAGCCGCTGCGAAGTTTAGCTCATGCAACATGGTATGCCAAGCAAACTGCTGTAAATTACATGCAAGGGGCCGCCACCCGCTGCGAAATTAGGACTTTCATTAGCGGCATGACCAGGCCTTTGAAAGTGAAGTTATAGCTCTTGAAATGCCAAGCAAATGGCTGAATTGAAAGTGTCGCCAGTCAGATTGGGTTGACAAATCGGGTTTGTGAATCACTGTCTACTGGTATAGACAGTTATAAACAGCCAGCTGTCGCACCGGCTGCAATTGTTCCAAATGCTGCGGGTGGCTTGTTGCTGCTTTGGCCGCCAATGATGAGGCACTGTCACAAAGATCGTTCCCAATAGCTTGGCCCAACTACGTGTCCGGGACTACCAACATCTGAGCAGTGGGTGCAGCAGTGCCATTGTGGCACAAACAATGCAACCGTGTTGCTGACACGGAGCAAATGCCATTAAACCCTGTCAGTGACACATGTAAAAGAGACTGAGCCACATGTAGCAAGTTTCAGCAATAAACACCACAGACCATCACGAAAGCACATTGTCGAACCACTAGTAACTATCATGGAAATAGGATGGGTCTGCGTCCTGCGTCATGTGACACACACACGTAGCACACGATGGTGGTATGAAGGCAGAAACGAATAACGTCAGTCAGACCTGTGCTGTAGCTCTGCTACTACATGATGTAGGGAACAGAGCTGTGGAGACAGATGAAGCGCAGGGTTTAGTTGTCTGTACCGCTGGGGCTGCTTCTGTTCTTTCAGGTTGTGCGGGAGTGCTGTAACGAAGCTATGTAGTACAGATATCGGCCATGACCTCCTCCCCTATGCAAGACATTCAAGCTGCCAAAGCAGCAGCAGACACCGCTTACCGCCAAAAGCAGTTGGGGCTAGCGGTCAGCAAGTACGATACTGCTATAGAGTTGTCAGAACAGCACAAGGAGCCCGGTCTGTTGCACGTGCTTTACAGCAACAGGTGCGAACGGCAGTACATCCAACACTGGGTTTGAAGTTCCGTGTGCGTGCTGCATTTGCATCGGCAGACGCACGCAGCTTCAACATGCTAAAGTCCTTTAACCAGCCTCTGGAAACCTCTGCTGCTCCCCGACTCTAGCAGCGATGTCTGTGTATGCAGCTGTCCATGTCCCTGTGGTTCTGCTGAGCAGCTGGACGGTCGGCATCGATACATCGAGTATGCTTGTTGTCGATGCAGCAGAAAGCAGCACTCCGATGTCTTGAGCGCAATAACTGGCTTTTGCTGTTTGCAGGTCGGCAGCAAAGCTATCACAAAAGGACTACCAGGGTGCCTTGGTAGATGCCCAAGCATCAGTAGCTGTAGATGAAAAGTAAGCGTATCAGCAGCTACGAAGCTGTTGGCTACAAAGCTCGGCCATGACTGGCTGCACATGGCTACGAATGTGCACCCAGCAATGGAATTCAGCAGCGCTACAGTGCATGCATATGGTGTACATGGTTGCAGCACTGCCAGAGGCCGGACATCCACACCCTGTTCAGTATGCCTTCAGATGCTTGAAGGGTTGCTGCCGCAGAGTCAGAGCCATCCAAGGCTTGCGCAAACATGACCTGGCACTCCAGTTACGATATGCATGGCTGTAACAGACAGCAGCGGAGTAAATATACTCAGTGCCTATGCTTGCAGCACACAGATGCAAATACCCAATAGCCTGCAGCTGGTTCTCTTTTGATTTCTGTTGGAGCCCGGTTGAGCTGCGTTATTTTCATTATTGTTGGATGCTTTCAGATGGTTGAAGGGTTGGTACCGCAGTGCTAAAGCCCTCCAAGGCTTGGGCCAGCATGACCAGGCAATACAAGCAGCTGAGAAGGCACTACAGTTGGAACCCAACAACACAGATGTGGGTCATATCATGCTTAGACGGATATAGGCATGCTGCAGAAAATGCATACTCCAGAAAATGCATCCAGATTCTCACTTCTTCACCACACCACTGGCACTTTCATACCAGTCTGCCAGTATGAGTCTACCTCACCAGCTGGTCATGGCTGGTATGCATACTTCAGACTTTGGTATGTTTCAGTGCTAGCAGCATGTCCCATCTGTGTATATGTACGGTTCTCACATCCCAAGGTGTATTTCAAGATTTTCATTTGCAGGTGCAGAAGCTGCTGAAAGAGTTGCATCAGCAGCAGCAGCAGCAGCAGCAGCAGCAGCAGCAGTGCGGGCATGGCACGCAGGCCACTGGCCACCTAGCTTCCCACACCCCACAGCAGCAGCAGCAAAGCCAGCAGCAGCAGCCAGGCCAGCAGAACGCCACTGTACCCTGGTCCCGAGTCAATAAGTTACGTGCCAGCTTGCACCTGCAGCTCCTGCCACCGCAGCTGGTGGCAGGCAGTGAGTATGTCCCTGCTGCTGATGGTGTCAACTCAAATTTGTTGCTGCTTCTACATGGACTGGGAGATAAACCAGCTGCATTCACAGGTAAAGACCCTGAATTACCTCTTTAACTGGTTGAGTTTCTAGCTATGACGTTGTCGTCTGAGACACACAAAAAGCGTTTTTGCTTGTTTTTCTGTGCACGTTGCTGGCGTGTCGGCCCTGCCCCCACAGCAGCTGGTGGTAGGCAGTGAATATGTCCCTTCTACTGATGGCATCGACTCAAACTTGTTGCTGCTCCTACATGGACTGGGGGATAAACCAGCTGCATTCACAGGTGAACCCCAATCACAAAATACCTCTTGAGTGGTTGAGTTCTTAGCTAACTTCCTGGTGTCGTCTGACACACACAACACAGCTTTTCTGTGTCGTATTGCTGTGCACGTTGCCGCTGTGCTGAAGTGGGCTGGAGCTGCCCCCACAGCTGTGAATGGTAGGCAGCAAGCATTTTCCACCTGCTGACGTCCTCAACTCACATTCGCTGCTGCTGTTGTATGGCTGGGTAATGAACCAGCCGCTTTTAGGGGTAAGCTTGGAATAGGTTGATCATGTCTGTTGGATCAGCTCTACTAGACTAGTAGTCTTTGGCATAGAAGAATGAAACAATCTTGACTAGCTGTACACCAACATGTAGACAAGCTTTGATCGGACTGAAGACATCCAGCTGCCTGCTTACTCACATACTGATAGATGTGCACCTGTGAATCTGAGGCACTGCTGTTTATCTCAGCTGATCCGTGCAGCTCTTGCGAGGCATGTGTGTCGGCCTCAGACTGCCAGCCTGACATTGTTCAGTAGTTTGAATTCACACGCACAATCGTTGCGCTATGCAAGGTCCCCAGTTTGGCGCAGCCAATCCAGTCTTAGACAACATGTTAACATGTCCTGTAGTCATGCTGTTTGCTCCATGCAGCTCTTGTGAAGTGTCTCTCTCTGCCTTGGACTGCCAGCCTGGCATTGTCAGGACTGTTTGTATGGTTCCATGTGTGTTGCACTGTACGAGCTCGCCAACTGTGTATAGCAGTGCATTATTGGTCTAAGTCTTGCTGTTCATCTGTGTCTGCTCTGTGCAGCTCATCGAAAGCGTATGTGTCTGCTTCAGCCTGCCAGCCTGGTTCTGTCAATCCATCTGAAGCCCCCATGCTCGCTCACTGTGGAGCTTCTGCTGGGGCCACAGCAACACGCTGCTGTGCTGACTGACATGTGTCATCATGTGTTTGCTGCTGTGCAGCTCTTGCCAAGCGCATGTGTCTGCCCCAGACTGCCAGCCTGGCACTGTCAGGGCCACTGGCGGTCCCTGAAACTGATGGCGGGAGAGCCTGGTTTACAGCTTATGATGATGATTGGGAGCTCATACAGGTGGGCATGCATTGCCTATTTACCAAATGCATTGCCTGTTTTCAGTTTGTACAGGTTGCATGCATTTGTAGTGTTCTTTATTATAGTGTCGTGGGCTCTCTTGTTGCCAAGGTGGTGCAGTTTACATTATAAGGGCCGGTGACAGTCTCAAACTGATCGATGGAGGGAGAGCCTGGTTCACAGCATGTGATGATGATTGGGAACTTACACAGGTGGGCATGCATTGCTGGATTGCCAAGTGTTCGCTTTGTGGATCTGGCTAGCCACAATATCAAGCACCTTGCGGTTCCTTGATCTATTGAATGCGCTCGCAATTTCTTTACAATCCATACACACCCTATACGCTCGCAAGTCGTTGATCGCAAGTCGTTGAGCTTTGCTGCTGCTGGCGCTGCTGGTGTTGCTGCTGCTGCTACAGCCCCGCCCGGGTGAAACCAGGCGCATCAGATCTCTGGGGGTCACAACTGACCTCCTGCAGCAGCAGCTGCTGCCAGCGTTATCAGCAGCTGGCGGTTGGCGGCCCGAGCAGATACATCTGTTTGGTTTCAGTCAAGGAGGGACAGTGGCTTTGGAGATGGCGAGGCTGTGCAGAGGCCAACAGAGACTTGGCGGGTAGGTTGGTGCTTGCGTGTTCAAACCCTTCTACCATGGCTGTTGTCCTCGAATGGTGGAGCGTGCCTGCCCAATACGACTCTGCGATGACCCAAACATTACTTTTCACTTGCAAGTGTCTGAGCTGTGAGCCAAGTGTCTATAAGCAGTTGCAGACTGTCATGAGCACTATACCTCAAGCCGCAAACCGCATATGTGCGGGGTCGATGGCCTATGGCTATGGCGTAACCCAGCATAGATTATTATTATTATTATTATTATATGTGTGGCTTGCTGCAGAGTGGTTGCTGTATCTGCGTCACTACTGGAGGAACAACTCAGCAGCAGCAGCAGCAGTGTAGCCGCCGCTGGATCGGCTACAGACGTGCTGATAACTCATGGGGATAGAGATGACACGGTCAGCAGGTCCTTGGTCAACCGGTGGGTTACATCGTTACTGATAAGCCCATATCAATCCTGACCTGTGTTATGTATCCAAGTGCTGTAAATCCATAAGGTGCCACTTTTCTGAGTCAGACGTAGTCAATATAAAAGGATATAGTTAGGAAGTTGTTGGCTCCGCTTAACGGTAACCTGAGGCATAGGCAGCTCTCCCCACAGGGTTGCATCAGTAAAGCACGCTTGAAGTTGCAGCATGCTTAGCATGGAGCCGGGGGCTCTGCAAGAGTTGGGTGACTTACCAAACAAAGTAGATTGGGAATGTGTATGCGGCTTGTCAACATCTCTTGACATTACAGAGATCTAAGTGTAGCTATGAGAGTATACAAAAGAAGGAGAATAGCAACAGAATGCATTACATGCGACTTGGGATCAATACATGAATGTGATACGGTTCAGCTCGTCTGCCCGGCAGCGCATGCAGTCAGCTTGGTTGCAGATCTGGGTGCATGCATCAATAGGGGCTTGTTGGTATGTATCTCCAAGCTCTAACATGCTGTACATACTATTATGCTGCTGATGTTTACATGGTTGCTGTTGTGCAGGACGCTAGTGTTGCTCAGGAGCGAAGGCTGTGATGTGCAGCTGAAAACGCTGCCGAATAAACATCATGCGATGATTGGTTCAGCTGAAGAGATGCAGGCGTGCATGCAGTTTTGGGCGGCTAGGTTGAAATCTAGGCCTGCAGATCCGGAGTTTGTGGAGGTGGCGACGCATTGATTGTGTGACTGTACAGTTTGTGAAGTTCACCTCATGCACAAAGAGTGTTGCCGAGCAAGTATCTGCATACTATTTGCGGAGGGTTTGTGTGACAAGAAGAAGAAGATGGAGAATTTGTGTGACAAAAACTGCCAGTGTTGAACACCTAAGCTGGCCAGCCCCATGGGGACTACTCACAGTACCGCTGTACCATGGTATTCTATATGGCTTTCCGGCCGGTCAAACGAAAGACAGACAAGCACTGGCAAGCACTAAGCCTGGATCTAAATTTCAAGTCTCGGTGCAAAACTTAATGATCGGTGCAAAAGTGACTGAGCCAACTATCACTGTGCTGAAGCTGCAGCAGATGTACGACAGGGATGGAGATGCAGCTGCAATTTTTGTCCCCTCAGACTTGCTTGAAGCTCTGTTGAGGAATGTTCCATAGGAGTGTTGACGGGAAGTGCTTGAGGCCTGCTTGGGAGCTATTGACATCCTGGGAGCTATTGTAACAGCTATCCACGACACGTATGGAAAACTTATCTAGGCTGCACTGAGGCATCGAACAGCTCTTCAGGGGCGTCTGCTGGCACTTTACGACGTGTTCTGTGTCCGTATGCTGGCTGCAAAGAGCCGAGCTGAGCTGCGGCGAACCACAGCTTCGGTTTGGGCGGGACCTTGGCAGTATGGGACCAGGCAACTCCAGATCATCAAGCAGGCCTCACAGGGGTATCTGCTTGGCCAGTTGCCGCCCGATTATGTGGCACTCGTCATGTGATTCCTGGGACAGGTCCCATCCAAATCAGCATCTAGTGAGCAATCCTAGCAGAGGTCAAAACGTTGCGGCAGACGCCTAGCCCGTTCTGTGTGCTTATACTAGATGTTTACGTGAGGAAGCGTTGTCCGCAGTGCAAATTGATGTGGGCGCGCGCCAGCATCGCTGTTTTCGGTGCCCTGTGCTCCGTTGTGATGCGCATTTGATACCCACAGGAACCCGCATCGAGTGATGTTGTGCTTGCAGCTTCAGTCTCGTCAGTTAATCTACGCGCAGCAGGCATGCAGCAGCATATGGACTGCTGTATTGCAAAGCAGTAGCTTGGCCGCAAGCAGCCTTCAGCCGCTTCAACAGCCCGCAACAAGTACATTTAATGACGTCACGTTCCAACCGTACAGTAGCTGGTCTACTGATGTGCTCCAGCAGCAAGACTGCCACTGGCAGCATAACAGCAGTAGCCTGGTACATTCACAGTCTGCTGCAGAAGCAGCCAGCCAGTGGCTCCAACGAACACCCGCACAACTCAACGCATCGATAGACAGCAACCAGAACTATCAGCGCAGAACGCAGCAGCTTCAAAACAGCAGCAGTATTACGATTGACAGCGGTAGCTGGGGATGTCAGCGATGCAACCCCTGTCATACACCAGTTTCAGCATGTTTAGTACCTTACAGCGGCAGGCTTTCCCCCTGCAGCACCTGGTCACTCACGTCAGGGATGACAGCAGCTAACAAACGGCCATTCACAGCCAGCAGCAGTGCCAGCAGTGTGCTCAGCGGCGACAGCAGCACAGGCAGCAGCAGCCCAAGCTGGGTCGACAGGTACCTCCCGCAGCAGATGCGACCGTACGCCCATCTGATGCGACTAGATAAGCCTATCG
Organism: Coelastrella sp. UTEX B 3026; assembly: GCA_002588565.1. Lineage (NCBI taxonomy): Eukaryota > Viridiplantae > Chlorophyta > Chlorophyceae > Sphaeropleales > Scenedesmaceae > Coelastrella > Coelastrella sp. UTEX B 3026. The sequence goes on from NSMO01000681.1 coordinate 15,426, forward strand.
GGTCTTGGCTTCTGGCCTGGCCGGGTCTCTGGTGAGCAAGCAAACTTTCTAGTAGTGCGACTGCCCTTGGTTGTGTTGCTGGGTGCGTCAGGAGTGCAGCAAGCAGTGATGCAACCAACTCTGCTCTCAGAGCCGCTGACTACGACTTTGACTGGTGTCTTATCCAGTGCTTAGGATGCCTGGAACTGTTTAATGGCTTTTTCTTTGCAATGACAGTGAATCACGCACTCTCACTGTTGTTTAGTCATCTCAATCAAGTGCAGTCGCAGCACCAGCAACACTCTTGAGTCAGACAAACAGTGTCAGGAAGTCCTGTTCGATGCCCCGGTATACCATGCGGTTATCATGCTCAATCCCGACAGCTCTCCCAGCATGATGCAACTTGCACTTGCTGCTGTGCAGGACCATTGCCATGGCAGCGGCGCCAGGTCACCTGCCTGATCTGTGGCTGACAAGTCTGTTCGGGGTTGGAGCCGTGGTAAGTCCCTTTCTGTTGGCTAGGATGTGGGCTTGGCTCTGTGTATACGGGGCCGTCTTGTGACTGCTTCTCAGATCTTGGGTCGCAGCTGTTTGGGGTTCTGTACCCCTTGTCCACTTGGCCCTTTGCGTGCCGGATGGTTCCCTTGTTTGGAGGCTTATACTGTGTCCCACATGGCACTGGTGGGTTTGCCGTCATTTAGTGTGCACACGCCGCCAAGTGTTATCACACTATCAGTCACAACTGTGTGTGCAGAAGCCACTGGTTTCACATGTTCAGCAGTGTACTGGATCCAAAAGCAAGCTTCTAGCAGCTCCACACAGTGGAAAACTGTTTCGCTTCAACTGGGAAGACGCCTTTTGGTGATGAGTGTGAACAGTAGGGCACTTGCAGAGGCACTTGCACCACACATGCATCAC
>NSMO01000682.1:2067-13316 GCA_002588565.1 Coelastrella sp. UTEX B 3026
CTCACCCGTATCCTCTACAGCGGCCGCTAGCAGTTACTCTGCGCAGCGTCGGAGTAACTCCGGCGCGGCAAGGAGTTACTCCGGCGTAAGTCTTCGCCGCGAGTTACTCTAGAGTAACTGGTGGTGCGGTAGAGTAACAACAATGTTACACCGAGTAACTGGCATTTACTCTTGGAGTAACTCCATGCTCGCGTCTGTAGGGCTATACACTCTAATAAACTTCAAATCAACACCCAGAGATGAGTGAAATCTGTGCTCATTCACCATGCAAACACACCATGCCAAGACTGGACCACCTTTGCTACCCATAGCCACGCCCATGACCTGCTGCATGATAATGTTGTTCCCCACATGGAAATAAGCATGTTTCAGCTCATACAACAGGATACTGGCAATAGAAGTGATACGCATTGAGGCTGCAGTTTTGGGATCTCTACTGTACCCAGGTATAACTCCTCGCCTACCAGACTTAGCCACAGCAAGCACAGGTGTACACCTCTGAGAGAGCCGACATTCTACAGCATGCCACACACAGCGTTCGATTTCTGCATGTGAGATCTCAGTATACATATCCTTCACATCGCTTTGCGAGATCACGGCATCAACTACTTCACCCGCATCAACTAGTTGCTCCAGTGTCTTTGTACAATCAGACAACTTTGCAACAAATGACTGTGTGGTAAACAGGTTAAGTGACTCAATCGCAAGTTCATCAATACAAATGCCAAACCTCTAGCAGCCATGTTGTAAAGTCTAGCTAGTGGATGCTTGAAGCTAGGGATTATGGGTCTGTTAAGAGCACAATCCTTGTCTTTTGGCAAACACTGAGCATAACCCAAGCTGCCGCTTTGGCGACTTGTACACAACCTAAACCACCTTTTAGCCTCATAGTACTTAACACACTCATGCAGTAACTGTTGCTCAGACCTTAGCACATGACAGTAGTGCTTCGTGTCATTGACATATGTGTTTTGTAAACGCAATCTATATGCTAATGCATCTTCAAAATACAGAACACCATTATTCTTATCAATCACAGTCACAACCAGATCACCACTAAGAGGATTGAACAACTGATCCACTACTTCAACCACTTGTTGCATTGTCACAGCATGGTGTTTGGCAGCCTTGAATGCTATGGATGTTGGCAGGATAGCAGCAAACAAGTTTCGTGTGGAGCAGAGACATGCTGCCACCCCGCCCGTGCAGCCAGCGGCAGACCCTCGGCAGCAAACCATCACGAGTATGTTGGAGCCAGCAGCCCAAACACCAGCCCAGCAACATCATAGCCAACTAACACAACAGCATCGGCAACAGCAACTTCAACAAGCAGCGGCGCAAAAGCTAGCAGAAGCACAGCAACAGGCAGTGGCTAGGTTTGGTTGTCGTTGAGTGATTCTACAATCTTGAAAGCAGCCTCCACAACCTGGATACCACATATTGCTGATGACCACCCTTTTCTGTGCCTTGAGCCGTTGGTGAATAACATTGTGTTGGCTCCACAAGCTGGGTGGTCTGCTATTTTTCCTGGTTGCACTTGCCTTTGACCCAATTTGTCGCCATTTGCCTTAGATTTGTCTATCAGTTGTTCAACAAACATGGCATATATGTCATGGTTGATTGGTTGGTGGGTGCTCATTTGCTGGCCTAGACATTGAGGGCGCATGAACATGTTGGGCCGCCTGGCTTCTGACCTAATGCGAAGCAAAGCCACATATTTTGTGCACAATAGCTCGTCCTTCTATGCGCATGTCGTCTGGCTCAGCACTTGTTGTGCCGTTGTGGAGTTTGCCTGAGGTGGCACACTGGTTTTGGATGCCAGGTCAAGTGTATCGTCGGGGGTGGCCCTGTAGCATGGCTTCGTGAGCGAAGTAGCTCTCCCATGTAACAAATCAAATCAATTCAAACTGAATCTGGTGACTAGCAAAACTCCTGATCATCATGAGTCATTCTTGACAGGCCCGTTAACGTAAGAATGTTCTTACACAACCGCTGATCACTTCGCTCGGCTGCCAAGAACGTTCTTACACAACCGCTGATCACTTCGCTCGGCTGCCAATCAAAGTGTCTAGTGGGCAAGCTCTTAGTGGCAGACTCCTGGCATAGAAGTTAGCCGATGGTGCACCTTCAAGGCGCCAATCATGTATGTTTTGTAAACTGGTCTGCAGTACATGCATGTATGTGTGGCTGTTGATCACTATGTGAAGTTTAGCAGCAAAAAATGCGGCATGCAACAGGAAATGCCAAGCAAACAGCTGTATTCTGCTGTTTCATACATGCAAGGGGCCACCACCCGATACATGCTTCTGCTCCTGCTTCTAGAGTGCTCTCAACCCTCCGAAGGCTGGATCTTGTGCCGAACATACCTGAATCGAAGCAGAACACTGTGGTCAGTATCCCGGGGGCCGCAGGGGTGGCGGCCCCGCCCACTGACCGGTCTTGTCGCCACGTATAGATCCAACCTTCAATGATTGTAGGTAGGGTTCAAGTTGTAGGTTACCTGTGATTCAGAACAAGAAGAAGGCATACCTTTCCCGGTAATAGAAGTAAGGTGTTCAAGTTTACAAGAACCATGTGCCGCATGTGCCACATCATGGCATGCAGCTTCCTTGAACTTCCTGGATGGCAATCACGACACAATTGGAAGCGGTACCCTTGACGCGTCACCCTGATTACTCAACCCTGGTTGCAACCGGCAGTATGAGTTTTGTTGAGTGCTCCAAAAAAAATCCCAGCCAGCAGTGCAAGCAAAAGGTTGCCATGGCGATCGCCGAACTGGCATTGATTGCCTGATAGATGTCGACACAGGCGCTTTTGTTGCTAAACATCCTGGATGGCAATCACATCACAACCACAAGTGTTGCGCTAGAGCCCTGCATGTATAACATAGCCACCCTTCCAGGGGGAAGATTATTTCTGTGGCAAGGCCAGAGCTAGGATCCTGTTCGACATCTCTCCAAGTCAAGTGCACATGCAGGTAAGTTCCAAGCTTGGAACTCTTGATCCTTAAGGATCAAGTGCTGAGACGTTGTCATTGTCGCTACTGTTGTTTGTGCTTCATCCAGCAGCTGGCCAGCTGAGTGCAGTAGCATGACTCAGTATCCCAGTGGTTGTAGCTTGCAAAGTCTACTAAGGCTACTTTGCCGCCTGGTTGCAGGTGTCTGGTCAGCTTTCCTATGAAGCGCCCGAACCAGCAGCAGCATGTGGAGAGATGCTCCTACTGCGGGGCCTTGCATCTCTAAGTAAGCAACTTGGTCTGCCGCGCTTCTGACAGTGCACTGCATCATAAGTGTTTGTGTTTGCGTTAAGATCTTAACGTTGTAGAGTGATCATGGCAAGGCTCAGGATCATGGCAAGGCGAGAGCTGTCGCTTCTGTCGCTTGGCCATGGTCAACCTCGGTCCGAGAAGGGTCAGTGTGCCATTGGATCCCGGAAACCTGCCAGCTGCTTCAAAGCGGATGGGGCTAGCTGCGGCCTTTCCCGGCTTTCAGCGCGCCCCGGAGCGCAACCGGCTGGGCAGTTTCAGTCCGACCGAGCTCGGTCGCACGTTTGAGCCTCGAGGCTCTTACAGACGAGCCGTACTTGGCACGCCTGTACGTGAATAGGGTTGCGCGCATTGGTCAAACAGTTGGACGGTACTGCCGGTCACTGCGGCCTGAGGGCTTTGATTTGGTCGCACCAGTTTATCGAGACGCCAAAGCAGTGTCCTGTGATGTTTTGTTGATTTTCTCTGGTGGACCACTGCGTAGGTTTTGTCACTGACATTGAACTCGACTCGGAGTGTTACACGCCCAACTATAGCAGGTGTCCCGGCATCACAAGCATCGGGGAAAGGAGTCTGCCCGCGAGAAGCCTACAACGTAGGTGGGTGAGTATGCCAACCGTAACGTTACGGTTAACCCAGCCAGAAGGCCTTCCGGCACACTTCCTCTCTGAGATAGTGCGGTCCGGGTCTACTGGGCAAGTACCTACGGCTACATAAGGCTCAATCAGCAGGAAACGAACGAACAGTGCAGCAGAAGCTCATCAGGTGAGAACGGAGGGGAAAGGAAAGTTACCCACTCCAGCTGTAAGCCTTCAAGTCGCTATAGCTCACAACGTGATACACGTATAAAACGGTGGTATAATAGCACGGGTGTACTGCATTCGACGATGAGGAACGCACACTCGCTCATCCAGTCACTGGACAATGGCAGCATGCGCCTTTGTCTTGTTGAGCGTTTGTAGTGACAGTGCGCACTATGCTGGAATGTGTTTCCAATGCTGCCCGTCCAGCTCACCAGTCACTCGCTGCCTGACGAAGTACGGTGCTGCTCGTAATGGCATCGCGTGTTACCCCGCAGGAGTTCTGCTACCTTGCCATCAGCATCATGCCGGGCTCTACAAGTGGAGATGCGCGCTTGGTTCTCGTCGGCACAACAGGTGCGGGCAAGTCCTCTACTGGCAACCTACTCTACGGTGGCCATGAAGCGCTGCAGAACAACTCGCCATTCAAGGTATCGCACAGGGGCCCGGCAATGACCACAAGTGTCGATGCCCAGTACTCACAAAAGAACGGCTGGTGGGTAGTAGACACGCCAGGGCTTGGTGATGTCCCTGTCAGAAAGGTTGGAGAGACACAGGATGCATACAACATCAAGAAAAGGTACGCACAACAGCATGATAATCACACGTTTGCAATCTCGCCAAATACATGCATAACTCACCAAAGCTGGGCTAGAGCCCTACCTGCTATCAGTGACAGGCCTAAATCAGAATGCATGCAGTCCAGGTTGAGCTGACTTGGCTTCAACGGTTGAAGCTGTAACCTATGCCCGAGTCAAACCCTGCACAAATAGAAGACAGCAAACTCCACTCTTGGTCCTTAGCTCCCACGGCAGCTTGTCAGCATGTGACTGACATGTTGCCAGATGGAACAACCTTGTCCTCTGCTGTGAACTGTGTATTACAACAAAACTACATCTCCTCTGACCACCATTGAGGCAGACCCTGCCTGGGCAAAGGAAGTTTGATGCATGTGACTAGCCAAATGTTCTATGAATCCTCTCACAGCATACTCTTCTGTTTTGCTGCAACGCGCAGGGAGACCTCCACCAAGTACTTCGATGAGATCACATCCGATTTGCGCGATCATGGTGGCTTGGTTCTGTTTGTCGCCAGGGCCGGCAGGCTTGAAGGCAGGGCAGAGCGTCACCTTAAGGCTGTTGATCTGGTTCTGCACCGCACAACCGCCACATGTGTGGTGCTGGTTCTTACTGGAGTACCAGCAGACTATGAGTACAGCAGTGAAGATAGCGAGGACAAAAAGGATCAATGCAAGAAAGACTACTACAACTGGCTTGAAATGAAAAGAAATGAACTGCAGGTACGGTTTTTGACACACTTTGAGCTCCAGGACATCTGTTGATTGATAACAGGACTGTCGCATGTAACACGCGAACACGTCCTGGCAGCAACCCAACTTCAGTGACTCAGAGACAGTATACCGCTGTTTTGCATGTTGGCATCGCTTGTTATCAGCCGGCCACAGCCAACACATATGGGCATAAACCAGCTGGGATGTCTGAGCGTGTACTGCTGTGTTCGATACAGCATACCAGAATTTCAATACTTTAGCTGGCCAGCCTTGTCACAGTGGCCACAACACCAACTGCAGCATGTGTCATGATGATATACACGTACAGACCACATGCAAGAAAACGGTGCATTGTCCTGTTGCCATACGCAGAATCAAGAAGGCCTCAAAATCTCCTTTGTGGCTGCATTTGGGCTGTCGAACAGCCGCCTTCTGAGCAAGAGCCACCCAGCACATGCAGATAGCCTGACAACAAACCTGCAGCTGCTAGTCAAAAACCGCACGGTGTATCTTGCCCCCGGCATTGCAATGAAGTGGACAGAGCTGATTCAGGACCAGTATAACAAGGCAGCATTTGTCAAGGAGCAGTTGCTGGCTATTGAACAGACAAAGGCGGTTATGGAGGCGGTCATTCAGGGCATTAACACGGAGATAGACCGCCTCCACAGAGAACTCAAGAAGTGCGGCGAGGCTAAGGCAGCTGGTGCGGTGATTACCTTTGTCTGTGAACCTGTGAGTTGGCTCTTGCTGGCGCCTGGTGGTGGTGTGTTGCTTGGGGGGACCATCTTCAGCTCAGCAGCAGCAGCAAAGGCAGCGTACGAAGCACAAGAGAAGGTGCTGCAGCGCAAGAAGGAGGAGCAACAAATCAAAGTTGCAGAGCTGCAAGCAGAGTGTAATAAATTTGATGAAAGCCCTGAGGAACTGAAGAAGCACGCTGATTACATCAAGAGCCTGGTTTATGATGAGCTGCCATGAATGTAACCAGAATGCTTTGAAATCTTCTTGGTCTGCAGAGGGCAGGGTGCCTTGGATGGTCTTTATGGTCTGACCTTTTCAAGAACAGTGTTCACGTTGAGAGCATGTTCGTTGATAGCATGTCAGCGGTGCCAGCTAGTAGATGAACAACAGGGGGGTATTGTTCAAACCTGTTTCGAACAACACTGGGGATATTCCCGATGAACTGATCTTCTAAAACAACGTTTTAGGTCACACGGAACTTGCCTGGAGCCTTTATGCTGTGACAAGCCCAGCGGCATTATGTTGGTTGTTGGGAGGTCAGGCTGATGTCTGAGAACTGGTGTTTAGATTGTACAACAATGGTGTAGAAATGTCTCTGTTGGTTGCTGCCTGAGCGCCTATGTTGGGTCAGACTGGTGGTCACTGCAATCAGGTGCCAGTGCAATTGGGTTCCACCATGCTCGATGGTGCCAGTGAGGTTTATCATGCATGCATATGATACCCTGTTCCTATTAGTGTGACAGGGTGCTGTTGCTTTGGGCTGATTTGCACTGGGTTTGCAGGGCATGCTGGGTTTGTGTCTGCTGTTCACCATTCCATCATGATATTTGGCACAACGGTCACTGTGCAGGATGGTCTGGAAGCTTCCATCTAAGACATGTACGGTGGTGGTCATCAAGGACTGATCTGATCTAGTAGCATGACTGTCACTGTTGGATAACAATACTGTCACAACTAGTTTCATGAGTCTGTGTGCCACACTGGTCAGGCAGCTTGTAAACCGTTTCAGACAGCTCTGTGGTTTACAGATGTTGAAGGGTGCTGGTATGTCAGAATGGTATGTGTGAGCCGCTCTTGAAGCTGGTATGTGTGAGCATCTTGGTAACACACAATGGTTTGTGGTCACTGCATGCGGGGGTTCTTGGCAGCATGAAGCACGGTAGTAGGATTTGTGGTGCCTGCATGTATTTTGGTAGCATACTCACATAATGATGCACTCAGATTTCAATATGTGTCGAGCACTGTGTTGTTTTTGCAGCTGGGTGGTTGCTGACTGTTTACAAGTTACAAGGAGAACGGCATGGTTGGTAAACTATGTTGCGGCTTCGACATTGCATGTATCTTCTTCAAGTCATATGGTGCATCAAGCTAAGTGAATGGTGTTTTCCAGTTTTGAGATTTTGCTCAATGTAATCGTCACATGCAATGCAAAGCATCACGTGCGCACACCTTGCGGATTGGCTGACGACGCCTGTTGTGATTGGTGAATACAGCATGCTTATATGACTGTTGGTTTCAAGGTCCTTTCCTGGAATAGGCAAGCAATCATACAGTTGGCCTGAAGTGCTTCCATGTAAAAGCAATTGAGCATGTTGTAGACCGTCTCCAACATGCTCAATGTGACCTTTACCATCTACAAGGCCGGATCGCATGCTAGAAAGCAGAAGCTGAGCGGCCAAGGTGGCAGCAGGTAATAATCCTGCTGGATTCAGTGTAGTTGTTGGATGCTATTGAATACGAACGTCGAAGGCTGTTTCACAGCAAACTCTAGTGCATGTTGCTTGCCTTATACTACATGATTTGAGCACTGACAATGCTTGTGCCTGTGCTTGTACCTGTGTCGTATTGAGATTTGCTGCCCTGTCAGTAGGCAGGTTTTTTGTATCAGTCTTGAGGAGGTTTTAGTGCCATGGCTGCCTGTTGATGCGACATCCACTGCAACGTACGCAAAACAGCATTTGAGTTCGACGACTGTAATCTTCCCAGATACGAGCGCATGTGTTGCTCACCAAAGCTGTGCTAGAGCTCTAGCAGCTGAAAGTAACAGGCCAGGATCAGGTTGTCATCACTGCGGCAGTGCACACCGTGCACACCGTAAGGCATACAGTGTCCCTTGATGCAGTTAGCGGCTTGAATGTGCAGTGAGCGTTGGTGTGTCAGCGTCAGAGCCTGTCGGCATGAGCAGACAACCAACCTGGGTGGCGACCTGCATGGCACTGCAGCTGTCCCAGCGCATCTACTTTGTTGCATTGGCTCAGTCACTTTCACAGTACAGCTGTACTGCAGGGGACTGGCGGGCCAGCAGAGTAGGACTAAGTAGTGAACTTCACTATCGGATAGTTGCGTGCATGTAAGGCTTGCCACCGGCATTGCACCTTGCAGCATTGCAAGTGTCATGTCTGGCCGTGGGGCTGTGAATCGCCCAGACTGCATGAGTTTCTCCCAGGCTCGGAAATAATTCAACCACCCCAGTATGCATCACCAAAGTACAAACACAGTGGCGGCCCACTGCATTCACTATGCAGAAATCTGCTTGGCACTCGGTGTTGCATGAGCTGATTATCTACAAACTTTACACAGCCTGCACACTCGGAGTGCATGCAGTGCCAAGCACACAAAGTGCATGCAGTGCCAAGCGCTTGTAAGCTGATACAAAACATGACAGCATACACCTGCATTTGCACGCAGTAGGCCTGGGTTCGGCATGTTATATTGCAGTTCGCGCATGTCCAACTCTGCATGTTCTGACCAACTCCAACCTTCGCGTGGAGCTCATAATAATTAATCTTCACGCGTACCTATACTGCGAGTAAGGTATTTGACCTATGCGCGCAACCCTGTTCACGTACAGGGGTGCCAAGCTTACTTAAGTACGACTCGTGTGAGCGTCGATCGAGGCCCGACCGAGCTCGGTCGGACTGAAACTGTCCAGCCGGTTTCGCTCCAGGGCGCGCTGAAAGCCGGGAAAAGCCGCAGTTGAACTCAGTAGCTTCGAAGCAGCTGACAGGGTTCCGGGTTTCCAACGGCGCACCAATGGCGCACCAACCCTTCTCGGACTGAGGTTGACCATGGCCAAGCGACAGAAGCGATAGCTTTCGAGCCTAGCCATGATCACTCTTATCGCAAACACAAACACTGATGATGCAGTGCATTATCAGATGCGTGGCAGTTTAAGTTGCTTACTAACAGATGCAAGGCCCCGCAGCAGGAGCATCCCGTCACCACCATTCTACTCCTACTGCGCGGTCCCGCCTGCTCTGCTTGTGCGTAAGCTATATCTCAGGTTTTTAAGGCTTGTCTTGTAGCCTGCCAACATGTACATAGCTTTGGTTGTTTTGCTGAAGCAGGTGGGTACTAAAGTGGCTTTGCAAGGGCCCAGGGCAAGGGCACGGCCAATTGCAAGGGCTCTTTGGCAAGCCTTTTTGATGAATAGAGTACGGTCGTCTACACTTGGTCTGGGAAAGTAGTGCCTGAGGGGCCAGTCGCGGCCATATCACACGTTGTCAACAGCAAATGTCCCCGGCCCAATACCTGCATGACTTGCAGCACATCCAGATCTGCACTATGGGCTCAGCCCTGTCAATGGGCAGCAAGGAACTTTTTAAGCAGCCACCACTGGGCCAGGCCATGGAGCAAAACGACACTTGACTTTTCACAATGCAAGGACTTAAACTTAAAGCTGGCAGCCGTCCAATGCCCCAGCAGGCCTGGCATGAATCACAGATACTGGGCTCGAAAGCTTGTGACATGGCTAGCTCTGGCCGTCTTGCTGTGACGCACTGCGCCTGCCGTCGGCCGACGTATGGCTTGTTTAGAGTAGGTACATTGTACCATTGAAGTACCCACACTGATCAACAAGTGATCAGATAGAAGCAACTTGTTGCATGTATGCAACCCTACCAACAACCGGTACCGTAGGGCTGTATGGCAACCACAGAAAGGTTGTAGCATATATACGCTATGATCAAACAGTCCATGCAAACAGGCCTTGGCTAGGCGGACGCGTTTCAACATTCGCCACTGTGTCTCATCAGTGCCCTTCATGCAGATGCAGACAAGATTCATGCTAACAACAGTGGGGCAAACCTGCCAGGGTCTGCCAGAGTCTACATACACCACAGACTGTCTGAAACAGCTTGAAACTGACAGTTACGCTGCGATCAGCCTGCAATGAGAAACATATTATCACTGATTCTGCACATGGTGTGCCTTAGAAGGGAGCTGCATGACACCTGGTGAACAACAGCTACACATCCATGCATGTACTGCAACTCAGTGCAGACCAATTTACAATATATGCATGATTGGCGGTTTGAAGGTGCACCACTTGCTAAATGTTATGCCAGGAGTCTGCCGCTAAGAATTTGCCCACTAGGCACTTTGATCGGCAGCGGTTGCGTAAGGACGGGCCTGTCAAGGATGGAATCTGTCTTTTGCTAGTCACCAGGCGGATGACTTACTGTTGCTTACCAAGCTTCTGCCATAAGCCTGCAATTCAACCAAACAGCCATCATGGCTGAACAGATTCTGGCTGAAGCTTTAGTAGTTAGCAATTCAGACTGAAGCAAAACCCTAGCATCTTTGGCGCCATGGGCTCCGGCCAATCAGCAACCTGGACCCAAACAGTGCCCCAGGCTCCAACAGAACTGAGCTGAGTCTCTCAAGATGTGCATTGACTGAGCTCACATTGTCATGTCAGCTGGCTTGACATGGCGGCTAGTAGTTGACCAGATCTGCTCAACTAGCCTAGTTACGGGCTTTACCCCTACTTGAACCGCTGCTTTAGAGCACTCTAGAGCAGTGCAGTCACTGCTCTTAGTAAGAGCAGCTAAGTCAGGCACGTCACACATGCAAGCCCCACAGAGATTACTGCTGCTGGAAGCTTGAATTGCCAACACTTTCAAAGCAATCTGCTGTAGTAGGTAAAGATTTTCTTTGAACTGAACCGGCCCGTTCTTACTGTCACGCGATTGTGAGGAGAGTTTGCTTCAAGGGCACTGACAGGCTGTCGACTGCCACTGACTTGTTGCAGGTTCAATCAGTAAGGTCTTTAATCAAGGCAAGTACCCTGCTCTCATCGGCATTCTTACACCCTACCTATGGCCATTCTGCAGCTGAAAGATTCTCCAGTCACCAGTCAAGTATGACAGCGTCT
>NSMO01000683.1:0-11564 GCA_002588565.1 Coelastrella sp. UTEX B 3026
GTCTCGATTTCAAGCAAGGATGCAAGGCATCTGCTGATCCTGCTTAGCAACATTGCACGCAGTTCAAGCTGCAGCTTCAACCGAAACTGCAGGCACATGCGCTCAATCTGCGCAGACGTGTCACAACTGCCCCCGACGAGTCGTGTCTACACGTGGTGCTCTGTTGGAAGCAAGTTTCCTGTCGTTATTGGTGACAGTAACCAGCACTGCTGTCAACAATTCATTACCCGTCTGCTTCAAGTCTTGCGAGCTCATGCCCGTCTACCAACTTCTGATAACTCAATTGTTTCTTCTCACCCATATAAGCCAACGCCATGCCCCCGCCCACCAACATAACACCACCAACTAACAAAATGGACGGTACGTAACTGCCCGTGGCATGCAGTATAAGTCCGAAGCTCAGCGGACCCAGGAATCCGCCAGCTTTCCCGACTGAGTTGACTGCTGCTAAACTCACTGCACCGGTACCAGGTTTTGCCGCCATGTGAACCCAACTCTACATAACAGCAGCAGCAGCAGCAGCAGCAGCAGCAGAAGGAAATGGCAATGTGGGATAGACTGCGATTGTGGGTATGTCAGATCATGTGCAAGCGCGGTCAGCCTGTTTGAAAGCTGCTCCCAATGCAAATCAATGCAAAAGCATGTTTGAAACTCACAATGAAAACTGTTGATTGGTTGTTGCTAGTCATCAGTCAATGCTCCAAAACCTCTGTGACACATCAAAATGACGATTGAATGTGAGGGAAAATGAGGACCATCCCTGACACTTGACTCACCCAGAAAGGCCCAGTTGTTGCATCTGCTGCCACCACAGCAGCAGTAACAGCAACAAACGCCGGCACATGACTCGCCAGCCCCAGCAGCAGCGGCAGCAGCATGAACGACACTCCACCGGCAACTAACGGCAACCCAATATGCAATTTTCTTTCAGATCTAAGCTCACTACTGTGCCCTACTGCTACTGCTGCCACTGCTGCTGTGCCAAAGGGTATAGCGCTGAGTAGGACTGCTGCGAGCTGAGAGTCTTTGTCGCCGCAGTGTTTGACTTCTCCGCTGCTGCTGCTGCTGCTGCTGCCAGGTGCTGCCAGGGATATGCTGTCCCCGTCTATGAGGGCGTGGACTAGCATGGGGACCCAGTAGACTAGACCATCTAGTGCTATGTCCTGCGTGGCAGCAGTGGCAGCAGCAGCAGCAGCAGTGGCAGCAGCGGCGGCGGCACAGATGCAGGCCCCCCTATTCAAGTGACGCAGCAGCTCAAACATGAACGTAATCTGAAACATAGACCTTGCTCATCTAAACGAAGCCAGAAGAGCCACTTCCCCAGACCCATAGGGTTTGAGATCTTGGGTTCTGTCATGTTCAGCGTGGTACATTGTGTCAGTGAGTGGTGGTCAGCATAACAACTGAAACCGTATTGGTCAAATGCCGTTTTGGCTGTCTTGTAGTACATCGTCATACTGTACTGTTTATTGCAAGTACTAGCTGAACCACGTGTATGCAGTACCTTCAAAGCCTTGAGCATCATGAGATAGAGTATGAGCTTGTTGCTAAACGTTGCTACGACCTGCTGCCACGCCGTTAAGCTGCTGCTGCTGCTGCCAGCAGCAGCAGCTGCTTCTGGGTCAGCAAACACCTGCTGCTGCTGCTGCTTGATAGCTGTGGGCTGTTTGCTGTTGGCGTCATGTTGGTGCTGCAAATGCCGTAGGTTGCTGCTGCTGCCGCTGCCAGGTAGTGGCAGCAGCGACCCGCGAACGTCATGATCGATGACTGCTGTATCATCCAAGTCTACTACCCTATTGCTGCTGCCGCTGCTGGCAGCAGCAGCAGCACTATCTAGCTCCCCAGACTTATGTGCTTTGTCGCCCTTAGTCACCAACCCTGGGACTGTCACATTTGTTATATTGTTACTTTGTACCCCCGATCTGTCATTTAACTGATCTAACAACCAGATCTTGTCATCTTCATTCAAAAATGACGCTGTTATGACACTCGCAGGTAACCGCCACCTCAGCACACCCGCCAAAATCAACGTTAGTAACCCTTCCGTCAGGAAGAGCCACTGCCACCCGGCGAGGCCTAAAACCCCGGAGAGCTGCAATAACGCTGCTGCCACTGGTGCTGCTATGATTTGGCTGACTGCTATGGACGCTTCGATGACTGAATAGGGTACTGTGATGTATGCATGTGGGTAAAACTGCAAAATGTAACAATTGTAACAAGTGCAATGACGTAAGGCAGCTTTGGCAATGAGCAGTGCCACAACAGCTGCATGAGCCCAAGCGGTCCGCACATCAGGGCTGCACAAGCAGGCTGTTTGTACTAATAAACATTGCCTGTTGTGCAGGCCAGCTGCAGCTAACAGTTGTGCCAGCAACATCAGCTGCATTGTTGTGTCACTGTGCTGCTGGATGCTGCTTTGATGGCAGTGCTATGCAATGCCCATAAGCTCCTACTACTCCTGCTACATCCAGGGTTGAGACTCAACCTCAGTGCATAGAAGCTTGTGAGCCCATTGAATAACCCACAATTGTGCCACAAAACCCTGCTGCAAGCCCTAAAACCTTGACAATCCGCTAAAACACCTCGCTTATGTGGCAAAACAGTTTGCATTCCCACCCCTACCTGACCACAGACGCGTCACGTTGCCCCAAAAAGCTTCTGCATGTGCTGCTCCCAGGGTCAATAAGGCATAAAAACTTCTGAGCATACTGCTAAACCCACAATCGTGCCAGAAAACCTGCTGCAAGCCCTAAACCCTGGTCAAAACCGCTAAACCGCCCTCAACATGACAATGTACTGTGCATTGCCACCCTCACCTGACCACAGACGTGCCACATCCCAGGAAAAGCCCCAGCTTCTGCTGCCCCCAGAGCCAACCTGAGGGCATAGAAGCTTGTGAGAATACTGCTAAACCCACAACACGTTGCCACAGACCCTGCTGCAAGCCCTAAACCCTGGGCAAGACCGACAAATCACAGTCGCTTACGTGGCAAACTAGTTTGCATACCAACCCCTACCTGGCCACAGACGTGCCACATCCCAGGGAAAGCTCCTGCTTCTGCTGCTCCCAAAGCCAACCTGAGGGCATAGAAGCTTGCCGGCCCCCTGATGAGCACACAACACGTCGCCACGAGCCCCCAGGCTGCTGTGATAAGAGGGAGCCAGGTTTTAGCTCCCAGGCGGTTGAGGAGGAGGTTAGAGGGGATCTGACAGAGAACGTATGAGAAGTAGAACATGCCACTGCCCTGCAGAGTGCGAAGCAGCCAGCCAAAAAGGCATTGTTTTTGCCTTGGTGGCTTGGCCTTCCAAGCACCTTTGTACCCCTGTGGTGCTATTGCCCTGAAATGCTCAGTGCTGATGATGAAATAAACACACACGTTGCCACAAGCACCTATCCGGCCAGAGTCTAGTGCCCAGGCGGCTTATCGGTAGGTTGAGGTGATTTACCTACCTGCTGCTGCATATCTATCACTGCAGCTGTGCCGGCACCTGTCGCAGCTGACCCGGCCACACACCTTGACACATTAAACCAAATGCCAGGTGCCCAGCTGCAGTGCTGCTGCCCCATGCAGGTGCTGCTGGCCTGGCTTATTTTGGCTGCTGGCTGCTGCAGAGCTATGCTGCAGTGTTCTGCCCCCCCCCTCCCCCTTCGCTCACCAGGCCATAAACCTTTGCATTGAACCAGTCGCTGTTGCAGAGCTGCAGTGCTGCAAATGCCAGTGATGTGCGATCCAGGTAGCACACAACCACCAAACTCACAAATAGCTGCAAGACAGCACAGGGGCAGCGGGTGGCTGTGGCACACTAGAGCTTCAACCAGCCGGCACCGTGAAACAGAGCGTTGGAGAGCAGCAAGACCTTGGGCAGCGAACAGCTGAGAAATGGCCGCAGATGCTGTTGTTCGATTGCTAGCTTATTAGTTCAGAACTCACTATGCTTACGCACTGTGCATAGCACTTTAGGCCAGCATAAGGAGCAGCCATATCGTGCTATTGAAAGGGCAGTGAACTACGTTGTGCTCAACAAGGGCAGTACACTGCCTACTGCTGTTCTGGTTTTGAGCTTGCTGTAAAGGTGATGTGTTCGCCCAAGCTGGTCGAGCTACGCTCGAGATAAAGCAATAGCTGCATCCTAGCTACTCTCAAGCCATCTTGTGAGGCTTACCGGCAACAACGCGGTGTGGATTTTCTTGACAGGTGCTGGCAAAACTGTCGATGCTGTCATGCTGCCTGTACAGGGTCGTTGCCTCTGTTGCACCTAAGTTTCTTTGGATCATGTGCTACATATGGAGCGAGCAAACGCAGAACCTGGCATGCCTCATGCTGCCAACGATGCTGCGAGGAGGTTCGGACAGATGTCCTCTGCCTTTGAAGCGGGTAGCCGCTCGTGAGCATCAGGACCTTGTTTATGAACAGTGCTCTGCAGCAAGTTACGGGACACCTTCGACTATACCATGGACTGAAGCTGCTTCGACATGCGAAGCAACTGACCGTTGTACAGGCTGTAGTGCTGTAGAGTGCCGTAATAGTCTGAGAATGCACAAGCCACGACGCACAAAACACAGCAACTGAGGCAGGTCAGGGACAACATCATATACTACTATGAACATCTGCTACACGCCAGCTACCTGAGCGGACAGACACAGTACCACAGTGACTGAACTTCCTAGTGAACGTTGGACTAGACTCTACTCCTGAGGAGAAGTCTTGAAAGTGGGATACCACCAAATATAGGACAGCATACAGTACCAGTCAACCCGAAGGGCTTCAAGCCTGGTGTTCTAGGCTAACGATAACAACGCCATTGAATGGCATTCAATGTTTGCAATTATCCACGCATTACTGCTGGCCGGGCGCCAAGCACCCTGAGGCAACCGGACCAGTAGAGTCTGCTGGAATATTAATGCCATTGCCCCCCCCCCCCCCCCCAAGTGCCAGCCCACAGAGCACACACACCAGTCCCACGAAAAATCACAACTGTCCAAAGAGGGGTCCACTTTGGTTTCTAGCTTGCCATGCTAGAAACAAAGATAGACCCCGCTTAGGACAGCTGTAATCTTTCGTGGGACTGATGTGTGTGCATCTGTGGGCTGGCACCGGGCAGTGCCATGATCAATTTCCAACTTCTTCGACTCGTTCCATAACCCCGCCATAGCATTGATTAATGCTGCTGCTCTTACAACACACTAGAATACACCCGCTACGCTGCTGCTCAAGGAAGCCCCTACTTTGACCCCAAGCTGCTGCTGCTGCCACTGCCATCGCTGCTGCTGCAGCAGCGATACTATGGCTACTGGAACCCAATGCTGCTGCTGCCGCTGCTGGGGCTGTACCAATACATGCTGCTATAGCCACCGCCAACCCTGCTGCTGCAACAAACACAACCGTTGAAGCATTCGACATAACACCCATCTCATATGCAATTGGTTAGCATTAGTTCTTGTATCATTTTTCAAAGTCTGAGGGGTGGTTGGTGACTTGCAGCCGTTGCACTGCTTTACATGCCCTACGCAAACTGTTTGCTGCACTAGTTCCCCAACCTGGCCATACCGTTGCCTTTCTACTGCTGCTAAAGAAAGCCTTCTTCAACTCCCTGTTGCTGCTGCCATTGCCATCGCTGCTGCTGCAGCAGCCATACAATGGGTATTGGCAACACATGCTGCCGCCCCCTTCCAGGCACTGTACCAAACCCATGCTGCCGCTGCTGCTGCCACTGCTGCTGCTGCGGCGGCGGCATCCCAGTTTCCTGCTGTCAGTGTCCGCTGCGCTTCAAAGCATTCGACAGGATACCCATCAGATACGCAGATGGGTTCTTGTACCGCTTCTCAAAGTCTGAGGGATACTTGGTTTCTTGCAGACATCGCACTGCTTCTATTGCCCTAGGCAGATCGTTTGCTGCTAGCGCCACTATGCGGGAGTAAACGCCCTCATCAACATACTGCGCAACCTGGGGCTGTTCATGTGCAAACGTTTGAAAGGCGGCCTGCAATTGTCAAGCGCAGAGCATCAGCAATAAGCCAGAGTCTGAAATGCAACGTTGTTCATGCAATCAGTGCCTTGCTAGCGTTGGTATATGACCTTGCATATTGGGGCAGTTGCCGCCATTATCAAGGTACTAAGCATCATGGGACTTTCAAATCTAGTTCCAATCCGAACAAACGATGATGATGTGTGTTATTGCTGAGCAAAGCTACTTTCACATTGCGCAAAGGTCATCTGCAAGACTAGCTGTAGATCAACCTTCAAGAGATTGAGTACTCAAGGATAATACATCAACACTGCTAATGCCACCAGTAGACTAGACACGAAAAGATATATGCACGGAAGCTATATCACTCTGAATGTGACATGTACGATACATGTTGATACCCACCTACCTGTAGGTGTGGGTGTGCAGGGTTTAGTGTGACCAGCTTTGCGTTCCTGATGATTCTCATCAAGCTGGCATCTGGCTCGCCTGCTTTGTCGATGCTGGCCCTGCTCACACTGTCGAGAACTGACAACACCTGACAGCAGCAGCAGCAGCAGCAGGTGCAGGGCAGACGCAGCGGGGAGGTTTTGACATGTGCATTAAGCATTAACAATCTTATGTTTGATGCAGCCTTTTCATATCATATACTGATTGTTGTTGTAAAAACCAAGAAACAAACCTTGATGAAACAATCCAGATTAAACCACTATAATAATACTCATGCTTGATGCAGTTTAGCAGTGCAGGCGATTGCAACTTTTGATGATGATGCATTTGGCTCAACCGCCTCCATGATGAACCAACCTTCCTCCAGCTGATGAGCACTGACACCTCCTGTGCCTGGCAAGAGCCAAACATGAAAGAATCCAGCTTTAGATCCCAGCAGGAGCACAAACTGCTAAACATTGACCCACATGAGCATCACAATGAAGTAATGTTCTTTGAGCTGATGATCACTGACGACTCCTGTGCCTGGCAAGAGCTGATTCAGCTCAATTTCAACCGTGAAGGGTACCAACATCTCATGAGTCAAACGCTGGTTTGCTGGCTACTGCCCGGGAGGGGTTCAAACCCACTGAGTCTTGCTGTCGGTGTCGGTAAACATACCAGCAGGAGCAACAAACTGCCAACGAATATAACATATCAGCATCACGAGACCGCTCACGCAATCTGTTCACCCGCCTGCAATCGCTGCGCTGTTGGAATTTGCTCCATCGGCTTGATTGGCCTAGACCCTAAACCCAAAACATCATCTGCTGCTCGTACGAAACATCAGTGGCACACACACAGACCATGAAGTCAGCAGCACTATAGCAGCACCACCAGAACAATCTGACACCTTCCAAACACCCACCTGCAGCTGCTGCTGTGCTGTGAGCTGATCTCCATGCTCAAATCTGATCTCTTTTCGGTGTTTCTCCTGCAGGCGCTGCACCAGCCACGGCTTGTGCCTCTCCAACTGAGACCAAGCAGCAGCGAGACTCATACCCTGCTTGATCACACTGCTGCCGCTGCTGCCACCGCTGCCGCTGCTATTGCTGCCATCACCGGCAGCAGTCCTATTGTCTGCACTTCGCTGCGACTGTGCACTGTGATCTAACGTCACCCACTCATCCAGATCACTGCTGCCATTGCTGCTGCCAGCAGCAGCAGCAGCAGCATGCGCAGCAGCACGTGACACCACACTGCTTAGGTAATTCTGATGCTGTTTACCATTCTGGCCAAGACCTGAGTCCCAACCCTTGGGTAGATCCATGAGATCTGCTACTGCTGCTAGTGCTGCATTCAGGTCCAAGGTTTTGATCCGGTCTCTCAGATCACGTGAAGCGAAGCGCACTACATCAGGCCGATCCAGCTGCAGCTGCACCAATGCAAGTTCAACCATCCCAGCCTTGCTGCTGCTGCTGGGGTTGGCAGCAGCAGCAGCAGGTGCTTCTGCATTAGTGCTGTTTGTCATGCTGCTGCTGTCGCTGCTGCGGCGTGCTGCTGCTGCATAAGGAGCAGCACTGGACAGATGCTGACTGCTATGCGTGCTGTCTGAAGGGCTGCTGCTGAACAATGCTGCTGCTGCTGGCTGCTGCTGTCCACGTGTCCATGCATTGCTGCTGTTAGGACCTGTGCCCCGGGGCCCACTGGACTGCAGGTCAACCTGCTGCTGCTGCTGTTGCTGGCCTGGAGTTGCTGCTGAGACAGTAGCAGTAACAGTAGCACTAGCACCAGCAACGTTGCTGCTTGTGCTGCTTGTGGGGTTTCGGAGGTCGTTGCTGCTGCTGCCACTGCTCCGGCCAACTGCTGCTGATGTAGCCAGCTGCTGCTGCTGAACTTGCGCACCACCAGCTGCTGTTGCTATTAGTGCTGGATATGCGCCAGGATCATCAGCAGCACCTGGCCCTTGTGCTGCCGCTGTTGCTGCTGCTAGCTTCTTATCGATCAGTGCTAGCATCTTTTCCGCATTGTTGGTGTTCTGCGAGGCACAAAAGCAAAAAAGCATAGCAGCAGATCTTGCCGCCTTTCAGGTTGGAGATTCTAAATTCCATGCCATTTTGCTCTGAAAAGTAGTTGGCCAGTGTCTACGGATACTTGTCCTGCTTTTGAAAGCAATAGCACCATATTCTCAAATAACTCACCCCAATGCTGAACTATGTTATGTACTGACCATTGTCAACAACACAAGGTTTAGACAATCATGGAACATCAGTCACCACCCTCTGCTCAGTCTGTTGTTTACAAACCCACACAAAGCCGCGGTTGCAGGGCCCTCAGAGGGCGGTATGCTCGACCCACCTGCATTACTGCTGTGGCAAAACTGCTAACAAACCCTCGAGGTTCACACACTTCCTCCCACCCCTCAGGCAAGAGCAGCAGTCCGGCAACAGCTGCTGATGATTGTTCAGCACTTGCTGACTGGTCAAAGTAGTGCTCTACAAACTTGGACGTCAAATGGCACGCTACATCTGGCCTGCAGACAGTTTGCAGCAATTCGAATTACTACACAGCAATGAAGACAGTCAAGGTCATTACCTAGATGGATTTATAGCCTACGAGCCGGAGGAGGGTCGACACAAGCAACGGCTGCTGCTGCTGCTGATTGAGCAGCAGTTTGTTGTCCAACAACAACCATCTTGTGATGCTCTGTAAGCACAATGCAAGCCACAAGAAAAAACCACACCATGTCCGGCCTACAGAAGCATCAGGAGCGCGGGCAGCATATCAGCCTTGCCCCGTGGGTGCTGCCATGCCGCTGGTACATTTAGAAGCCCACGAAGTGGGGGGAAACAACCACACACTATGTGCTTGATGCACCCTGTGGTATCTGTACCAGCATCACACATCAAGCAGCACTGTATGAAAATAAAACAGTAACTTGCCGTCATGCGAGACTTGCCTCACTGCTCAAAAAGAATACGGAATATGAGGGTAAATGCATGCAGGCAGATCGTAACTAGACAGTCAATCTGTTACGCATGTTGCAATACACTAAATAAGTACTCAACTAAGTAAGCCAAGTAACTGTCTAAACTGATCAACTCAACTTCACCACCACACCTGTAAGCGACCAGCGCAGCCAGCATATCGGCCTTGATTGAGGGGCTCTTGCTGAACAGCAGCCTGTAATAGCTCAGCCGCTTGTTGAGCACCCTGGAGGGATAGTCAGCAGTTGGCAGTCGCAGAGACGGCGTATCACCTGCAACCAACGGCAAACTGTATATTTAATATCTATGTGATAGCAGATGCCACTTGCATTGTGGGCAGTGCCTCAATGCATCAAAGTAAACAGAGATACCACAGAGTTGGCAGCGAGCCTTTGTGATCAGGTGTACTGATTTTCAGAGGCCAGCAATAGCATAGGTCTAACCAGCACAAGCTGTGAAGCAATAGGACTGATCAGAAAAACCAGACAAGGCAGTTCAACTCCCAGGAATGGCAGTCCAAAACCACACAGCGCAGTCTAAAACCAGACACGAGGGTCAGCTGCATACCTCTGAAGGCCTCGTGCTGTCCTGCAGCCAAGAACACTACACAGGCCTGCACGGCCAATCCCTGGTCGTTACCAATGAAATGCAGGTACTGCTGCATGCTCTTATCCACCAGCGCTGCTGTGGCTGAGTCGTATCCTTGCAGCCACTTGAGGGACTGCTTCACGCTGAAGTTCAGGTCTCTGCTGCCGTTGCTGCCGTGAACTTCACGCCGCAGGCGATCTATCATGGCTGACAACGTCGGACGGGGCTGCTTTGGGGCAAACTGAGGGGTCCCTTGCTGCTGCTGCTGTTGCTGTGGAGTAGGGCCACTGGTGGTAGATGATCCTGCAGTTGCTGCTGCTTCAGTGGATGTTGTGGGTGCATTGGCGACTGCAGCAGACCATGCTGGTGTCGCTACTGGAGCCACAGCTGTTGTTGTTGTGCCTACTGCTGCGACTGGTGGGGTTCGGGCTGCTGCTGGAGGTGCAGCCCTTGTCGAAGCTGCATCCATCGCTGCTGTCACTTCTGTAGCCTTCAGTTCTGTTGCTGCAGGAGGCTTCGCTGCAGCGCTGCTTGCTGCTGCTGGGTCGGCTGCTGGTGGTGGCCCTGCTGTTGCTGTCGTCGCTGACTGTTTCCTTGCAGCTTGTGATGGTCTTCCTGCTGAACCTTCCTGCAGTGTTCCTGCAACTGATGCATCAAGAGAGGCTGCAGCAGTAGCTGATGCACCAGAACCAGGCAGAGGTTTGCCAAGGTTTGGTACACCAGCCTGGGCATCACCAGCTGCTGTTTCAGCTGCTGGAATACCCCCTGTCGCTGCTGGTTCGGTCGCCGCTGTTGCTGCTGCAACTGCAGGCATGACTACCGAGGACCCAAATTTGAACCCCGGCGGTGCAGCACGGGCGGCTGCAGGAACAACCGCTGCTGGGGCCATCGCAATAGACGCCCCGAAGTTGAAGCCAGGGGGAGTGGGACGGACAGCCTGGCTGGAGTTTCCTTGCTGCAACAGTGGGCTGATGTTGCTCGCTCCGCCCCTTGCTGCGCTGAGGATGTCGGTTAATCCAGACGACCGCAGGGCTTGCTGATGTGGTGGGCCTACTGCTTGGTGCTGGACTGGCGTCAGTTGCTGCTGTGTGTGCTGTCGGGGTTGCAAGTGCGGAGGCAGCCGTAAGTGTGGTGGCAGCTGCAAACCACCAACCTGTGCTGGCACTGCTACTGCTTGCTGGGGTTGTTGCAGAGTTACTGGACGTATAGCAGCTTGCCGCGGGCCATGGTGCCCATGTGGTGGTCCGTCAGTAAGCTTTGTCGGTGCCGAGGCTGGCGGCCACTGCTGGGATGCAACCGCGAAGCCCGGGGGTGCCAGCTGTGCTGTGCCCATGGGCGGGGAAAGCTGCCAACCGTCTGCTGCAGCGGCATCGGTGGCCCCAGCTGCATTAAACTGCCTGGAAACGGTTATTTCATGGTTGCTATGAGGCAGATGGGCTTGCTGAGGCGCCTGTGCCATGCCAAGAGGCTGCAACGAGGTGGATGGGCACGGATAGCTGGCCATGCTCGACAGGTGGCTGTCCTCAAAACTGGCATCCGGGTTATATGCCATCTGCACGCTGTTTTGAATGTCTGGCTGCGACTGCGGATGGC
>NSMO01000683.1:18636-37237 GCA_002588565.1 Coelastrella sp. UTEX B 3026
GGGGGGGGGGGGGGGGGGGGGGGGGGGGGGGGGGGGGGGGGGGGGGGGGGGGGGGGGGGGGGGGGGGGGGGGGGCGACTTGGCCTGCTCATGATGACAGGCTCTGACGCTGCGAGCATCCAGGCACCGTCGTCGCTTGCACCCATTTTTGTTACTTGAAGTGAAGTGAAACACGGGGTCAGGGTCTTGCTGTTGTGTTCTGCTGCTGCTGCTGCTGCTGTAGGTGACCGGACACAAAGTCAAAATCAGCAAGGGTTGATTCGTATGAACAAGTCATCGCCTCTTCTCCTGCTACCGGTGGCTGTAGTCATATGTCATTTTTTGCCCTGAAATCGCACATGCACACACCCTTGAAAAATCCTGCAAATTGCATGTGCTCTCATCACTGAAGTTCTTGCATGTCGCGATATCTGCTGCTGTAACTACCTGCTGCTGCTGTTGCTGCTGCTGTAGGTCGCTTATTGTCAGGTTGAGCCCACTCATCGGTTCTTCTGGCAAGAAGTTGCAAACCGAGTTGGCACACGCAGTGCCGGGGAGTGCTTTGCCAAGATCTTTGACGCCGCAAGATCACCCGCACCCTCAGCCAAACTGCCAAGGGCTAAGACAGCAGCAGTAAGTGACTTGCTGGGCGTGAGTTTATGTCTTCAATATGTCTGTCTGCTGCTGGATAACTTGCTGCTGTTTGGAAAGTCGTATGTGATTAAGCACACTCGGCAACAGAGCACCAGAATAGGAGCCAAACTGCCTTTAGCTAAGCTGCCAAGGGCTAAGACAGCAGCAGTAAGTGACATGCTGGGCATGACTTCTTTTCTACATTGTAAGAGTAACTGAGCCAATGCACCAAGATAGCTGCGCTTGCAAAGCTGCAATGCGCATGGTATTTAGGGGGTGCCTGTCTGCTGCTGGATATAATATGCAGCTTTTTTATGAGTAGTATATGACGCAGCACATTCGACAACAAGAGATCAGGCTCCTACCAACAAAGCACCAGAATAGCAGCAGCCATTGAAGGTTTGAAATCCTACAATCCACTTGTAGTTGTGAAACATATCTACGGGCTGTGGAGTACTTGTCACTGTGATGCATTCCATCTGCTTTTGGTTGTTGTATCAAACATCAATAGCAGCATGCTAAGCTGCCAATGGCTAAAACAGCAGCAGTAAGTGACATGCTGGGCGTGAGATCATTGATACATTGTGATCTAGATCCAGGGGGTGCCTGTCTGCTGCTGGATGTATAGCTTGCTGCTGTCACATAAGTCGTGCATGAGATGCAGCACACTCAGCAACAGAGCACCAGAATAGCAGCAGCAATTGATGGTCTGCATATTGCAATTCGCTTGTATTTGTGAAACATATGTACGGGCTGTGAAGTAGTTGTCACTGTGATGCATATCATTTGCAGTTGGTTGGTGTCTCGGACAAAAGCAGCAGCATGCGAAGCAATGGCCTGGGACGCAAAGTCCCCCGAACTGACTGCTGCTGTTGTTCCGTGTTTCAGTGGCAGGCTCTCATGCAATACAATGCGTCCCCTCGCTGACAGCAGCCTGCAATCGCATTTGCTACTAGCAAACGAATATATAGCATTGGGTGGGTTAGGGAAGAAGGTGCTTGATGTTGAGGCTAGCTGGAGTTCACACACCAACTTTCACCGGCACATATAACAAACTAAACACAACAAATTAATCAACTCTCAAAGCCCATTGCTGCTGCTGCTGCTGCCAAACCACAGGCTCCTATGAGAAGCGGTGCAACAGGCAAGCCCAAGACCACGCTAGCAGCCGCACGTAAACTTGTACGGGGTTTACAGCAAGAAGCACAGATCACGCGTGTCACAGACCCCCGAGCAGCAGCTGCTGCTGCCGCCGCCGCTGCAGCAGCAGCGCCAGGTAACAGGGGCTTAACAGGAGCCTTAAACCCTAATGTTGCACTGAGTCAGCAGCAGCAGAAGACAAGCAACAAGTTGTGTAACAGTGTCAGTAACACTTTTGATGACGATGACAGTGACGACCAGAATGACAATGCAACAAGTGACGATGATGGGCAGGATGATCGACAGCAGCAGCGAGGCACGGCTGTGGCAGCAGGGAAGGGCAACAAAGGTGTTCATGGCACCAGCGGCAAAGCTGTTGATGGAGCATCTGCGGATGTGCTGGCTGCTATGCAACAGCAGCAGCAACATGCGGACAGGTAGGAGGGCCTGTTACTGGTCTGTTACGTGTTTGGTTGTACATGGCAGATTCAGAAGTGTCTGCAGTACGTATCTTCAGACTGCAGCAGCAGGGAATGGTTACAAAGGTGTTGGTAAAGCTGTTCATGGATGATTGGCAGGTGTGCTGGCTGCTATGCACCAGCAGCAGCAATCTGCTGACCAGCTTCTTTCCTTGTCGGTCGTTGACACACCTCGCATTCATTAGTTGCTATCAGTGCATGCCAATGCTTGCATGGCATGGCATAGCTCGTGCCAGATAAGGGTGCATCTATTTTACCAGCTGGTCCTGTTTGCTGGTTGGTTTGTATATTGAAACATGATCGCTATGCATATGTGCAGGTATATCAGCAGCTTCATTCGGCGCAGAGGTGGCTGGAACAAATACCAGAAGCAGCAGGCACTGCTGATGCAGCAGCAGCAGCGTGCGGGGCTGCCGGGCAGCAGCAGTACAGCAGCAGCAGCTGGCAGCATGGGACCACCTGCTGCTAGGCTGAAACCCGCTGGCCCCTCAGCAGCAGCAGCAGCAGCAGCGGGGATAACACCGAACAGCCCGGCTTCAAGTCCCCGAGATCCGAGGCGCAGATCTCAACAGCAACCTGGATCCAGCCTAAACCCTAATCACGCACTTAGCCCTGTAAAATCTGGAGCTAGGCTTGGGGTGAAACCTTACGCTAACCGTCCGAGGTTAGGGTTGAGCGCTGGTGGGGGGTTAACGAGTGCAATTAGCAAAACCCTGGGTGTGCTG
Organism: Coelastrella sp. UTEX B 3026; assembly: GCA_002588565.1. NCBI lineage: Eukaryota > Viridiplantae > Chlorophyta > Chlorophyceae > Sphaeropleales > Scenedesmaceae > Coelastrella > Coelastrella sp. UTEX B 3026. The sequence goes on from NSMO01000683.1 coordinate 21,592, forward strand.
ACGCAGCAGTTGGGCGAATGGGAAGCTGCTGAAGCGGAAGCTGAAGCGTTAGGGTTTAGTCATGATGGGGAGGAGGGATGTGAGGGTTTGGGCGGGGACGAGGGGTTGGGTGGTGAGGGTTTCGGGGTCAGGGATTATTACTTTGACGATGAAGAGATAGCAGACGATGATGAGTTGCTGCATGGCTACGAGTGATGCGTTGGGTATGTGAATGTTCCTTCGTGTACCTGTCGTACAATTGCTCTCGACTCTGTGGTGGTCGCGGCTAGCACAGACCGGCTGAACCGGCGTCAAAGGGTGTCCATGCAGATCTTGCACTGTTGGCTGTTGTACTAAGGTTGTCTATCGGCTGGATCGCTGTGTTGAATACTTGAACATCAGGGTACTCGGGCAGAAGCAGAAAACGGGTGCTGCCGCACACTCTTGAACCTGCATCAGGGTCGCCGACCCTCGAAAGCTTCCATTAATGTCATCAAAGCTTCCTCAGAACTACTTGTGAAGCCCTGAGAACATCGTACCGCTACCCCCTCAGCGCACGAGCTTCCGCCAAGGTTCATTCGCCGGAAGCCAACGTGCGTGGGGGCCCGCATCGGCCATGTCACTGACCTTCGGAAGGTCGGGAAGCGGACAATTGGTGAAGCTGTCTTGCCACTGTTGAATGTATTCATACTTGTTCTCCCCACACTTTCCGCAAATGAACTTATGTCCATGGTTGTCCAAGAAACAGCCAAACAGCCTGCTAGGCGACTGGGGCCCAGCAGCACGCGTGTGTGCACGCATGCAAGTCTAGTGTTTGGTACTGACAACCAACATAAAGCTGTGCAGTGTCTCTAGAGTACAAGTCAACTCGCCACAGGTCTCGACTAGGACCGAACTGCTTATCACACGAGTTGTTGGTTTCCGGAGTCGGTAAATCATGAAGGACTACCACAAGCAACCAGCTTCGCGTACGAAGACTTTCTTGGCAATCTTGAGGGTACTGCAGGTAGGAATCTGAGGTCCGAGCCAGCAGATGCTAGCGCACAGTGCGGACTGTCCTCCTGCTACTGCATGCCGCAATACAGACCTGCTGAGATGCTCCATAACAGGCTAGAAAGGGTCGCTGCAGTAGTCGGAGATTGTGGTAGCTTTCTGCAGTTTCCCAGCAGCTAATGCAGTATTATATCCATAAGTGCGTGAGCCGGTCTGCCGCTTCAAGCAGCACATCAAATCACCTACATAAGGACTCAGCCCATTTAGTCCTAATCTGCCAGCTCACTAACGCTGAGTAACGAGTTGGCTTCCACTCTCGCAGGTTTTGCTGGCGCTAGCAGCTACAGTTGTAACTTGCTGGTACTTGGCAGCACTAGCAAATGCAGTCAAACATGGCCAGTCCCTGGTCCCTTCGGACATCTCAAACGCAGTCCAATCCGGCGTCACAAACTTAGCCACACAGTACACAACGCAGTACGCTGAAAGCCAGTGTGCCGATATCAGGAAGCAGTATGGAATCACAGACCAAACAGTAGCAAAACTACCGCCTGGTATAGCTGACACGTATCGTAGCGTGTGTGGAGGGCCCGGCAGCGATATAACTGGACTTTTGAATGATCAGATCAGCCAGTCTCAGGTCAAACAGGAGTGGGAGCGACGTGCAACGCTAGGCATGCTGGTGAGCGGGTTTGTCAGCTGGAACCTTTTTCCTGTCGTTACTATTCATATCTTGCAAGTGCGCTGGCTGGCATTGTCATGGGGAGGGTGCTACTGTTGATGCCATAGCCTCAGGATTGAACTAGTGAACAAAATCAACAGCTGTAGTCATGTTGTTATCTGTACATACATACTCTACTGACAGCGAATTGCAGAATCATGACAGCATCTGCAGCTCTACTGCTGCCGGCGTATGCGGGACTTGCATGACCATCTGGCATACATGCCGCCAAGTTGATTTTTATTGCACTGCAACATGTGATTGAGTAGCATGAGTAGTTTAATGGTCTCACCGGACCCTTCCAGAACCGATCTTGTGCTTGACAAAGAAAGTATCGGAACGTGCTGCCCTGGAAGCATATGTATGTGTGCATGCGATACACAGCTGCCTTATGCAATGTGTGACTCACTCAGACTGGATCAATCTGCTTGTCTGGATGCAGGCTGTTGCGGCGATCCTTCTGGCAATCAGCTTCTTTAGTAAGTATCTAGATGAGCATTATAGGCCGGACCAGTATGATATCATCAGCTTCTATCATACAGTAGCCGTACAGCTGTGTTCGTACACTGCAGTGTACCTGAGCCTCAGCAGGGCTACGATCGCACCGGAAATGCTGGTTTGCTTTGTGCTAGCACCTCTGCAGTTGTGCCTCTGTTGGTTGATCGGACCAGCAAGGATGGACAACCGAGCACAGCGCAAGATATAAATAATCTCCGTGACGCTACATGGTCCCTTACCCCCATGGTGCTCATGTGACCCCTGTTTGATGTTTCCTTCTCTGCAGCTCTTACCCTGACATTCACCTGGTCAATCTACACCATCAGCAGCAAGGCCCGCAACACTGCCAGCTGCTGTGGCGACACGGGCTCATGCTCCAGCTACACATGCGACATGGCCTGGGACATCGTCCTGATGGTACTCTGGCTGCTAGTCCTTGGAGCCGGCATTGCTTGTGCTGTGTTATGGAGGAGATACGTTGTGGCGCGTTTACCAGTGCAAGTAATCGTGGCGATGGTGTTCTGTGCTGTTATGGTGGTGGTGTTGTTTGTGAGTGCTGTGATGGCTGGCCAAGTTAGACGGAAACTAAGAAAGCTGCAAACTGAAGCATGTACGATCAGTAACTTGACTTCCGTCGTGAAGTACCCGGCTGTGCCGCCTATTGTGAGTGCTGTGTGATATGCGAAGGGTTATCGTGGATGGCTCAGCTTCACAGTACTAAAACATCATATTCAACATACTCTTAAGAAGCAATCCTGCTGTAAAATGTACTGCTGCCACCATGGCTACCATGTTGTATATAGATGCATACAGGCAAGCCAGCTTTGTTCACCAGCATGCATGCTTCTGCCCTCGTTCATGCTTGTTTTCATCATGTTCAGAAACTATTATGAAGTTTTATTTCTGTTATAGATACTATGAAAGTATTGCCAATCCTGTGATGTCTGCCAGACGCCAGAGCAATAATGATTGTTGCCCATACGCCAGAGTGTGCAGTAAACTGCTGTGACGCTTGTTCTTAGTGTTGTATGACATGTGAAGGTCCATTGTTTGTTGCATTGATCAAAGTTTCAGGTGGGTGCGTTGGTCCCGTTGCAAGAGGTTCAGCCGGTTGCAAACCCTAGGGAGCAGGGCCACCTCTTTGTCAATCATTATGAAATAGTTAGCATCAACTTTTTCAATGTTGTGCATGCATGTTCAGTGCTGGTTGTGGCTCCTGCTGCAAAGTACCCGTCCGAGCTGCCAGTAGTAAGTGCTGTGTGAATGGAAAGCATTTGTTGTGGACGATTCATGAACCTGTAGCTGCATGCTGTAAGATGCATTGCTGCCACTACACTACGATCCATTGCTGCCACTACACTACGATTCAACCTGCAGCTTCATGCTGTAAGATGCATTGCCAGTGCTGTATGATGTGCAATTGATCATCGCGGCGTGAAACTGGCCGTCGCATGTTCTTTGCCACCTGCTGAATCACTTGCCCAGTACTGAGCCATGACACATTCAACCACAACAGCAAATGATACAGCGATCACTTCTGCAGCAAAGTCCCCAACTGCAATGCGCCATCATGGCCATGTTGGCCGAACTGTGCATCAAACTGCCACACTGACGTTAACGAAACGTCAATATGGATCAAACCAGCCAATACAACCCATTGCAAGCTGAGCAATGTGCGTTTCAACCACACGCGCTGCTCACTCAACGGGCCAGAGGCATAACCGTTACACTTTCAGCTTGTTTACTCTACCCCTGCTGGCGCATCTGCTGCTGCTTCGCCAACCTCAAGCAACTGCTTGGAAACCGGCAAACCCGGCTCCATAGCCTCAGGCAGTCCGCCTGTTTGACCCTGGTCTACTTTCGTATGACTAAGCTGCTTGTCATCCTCTAGACTTCTGTTCTGCTCTCCTATTAGCTCAACACCCCGACCATCTGATACACTCAAATTTGACTTTAAAGCGCTGATGTTAGCTGCTGTCAATACAGGTACTGCCTCAACATATGCGGAACCAATCCCTCCGCCAACGACCGCTGTTGCATTGCCAGTGCCCACCAGGCTTATACCGCCTGGTTGCTTACTGCTGCTGCTGCTGATGCCTTCTATGGCATCTAAGTCAGTGCTGGTGCTGCTGCTGGGGGAGATGCCGCCACTACCGGCAGCTAGGATGGTGCCAAGTTGTCCAGAGGTGGATGATGCAGGCAGCGGTCTGCCATTTGGGTCAAGTGGGGCACCAAAAGCAGGCTGCATAGAAAGAAAACAAACAAAGATACAGCAACTGTGTCAGCATGGTGGCACAGATGTGCGGAACACACTGCAGGTCTCAGAAGGTTGCATTGCTCCAAAAGCAGGCTGCGTAGGAATATGTAACACATGCACAGCAACTGTGTCAGCATGGTGGCGACCGACACTGTCAATGATTGATCAATATTAGTTATCATCGTGGAATATCATCATTGACTGTTGTTCATTATCATTAATCGTCATAAGGATCATACGGCCAATCTAAACAGACTGCATTGCTGCTGAGGAAAATGTTTCTACTAGAGCATAAGTGCCACCTAAAGCTCTGTTACAACTGAATGCCTTTGAAAATTAGGAGCATACCAAAAATCACATGACTGCATTCACTAAAACCATGTTCCCACATCATCATAATCATCATCATGATGCACGTTTCTACCAAAAAAAAGACCACAGAGGCAAAGCCAATGATGTGCCTTCCATTACCAGGTTCCCTATAAGAAAGATACATCTACTAATGGCAAGGGATGTGAAGTCGCCCCGACACACACATTACCCCCCCCCTTCTCAACCTACGCTAGCGCTCCATTGAAAGCGCTACGCAGAGCTCATTAATTCATTAATTCATACACTTACTGTGAACAGATTTTTGCTTTCTGCCACGGCTCCCCTCAGTAGCGGCCTGAACTTCAGCTGCAGGTCATTTTGCTCGCACCAGGTCCTGATGGCGGCCTTAAGAGCATGGTTGGGGGAGATGCTGAGCTTCTTGCCAAGCGTGGTGCCAGATTTTGGACACAGACGGTGACCAGAGGCAAACCAATTCTCAATAGCTTGACGCTGCAGACACATGCAAAACTGCAATGTTATTGCACGTGTGGCTTTTGGCTCACAGCTGTGCCAGATTTTGGACACAAGCGGTGACCAGAGGCAAACCAATCCTCAATAGCTTGACGCTGCAGACACATGCAATGATAACACAAGAAGTATGAATGTTGACTGCAGCGTCACTGCATGTGGCTTGGGACCTCATAGCCAGATATTGGACATAAGCGGTGACCACAGTGCAAACCAGTTCTCAATAACTTGATGCTGCAAACACATGCAATGAAAACACAAGAAGAATGGATCTTGACTGCAGCGTTACTGCATGTGTGTGTGGTTTTGGACTTGCAGCTGTGCCGGATTTAAAACACAGGTTAGGTGGTTACAGAGGCAGATCATTTCTCTATAGCTTGACGCTGCAGGGCACATGCAATGACAACACAAGAAGTATGAATGTTGACTGCAGCGTTACTGCATGTGGCATGGGACCTCATAGCCAGATTCTGGACACAGATGGTGACCAGAAGCAAACCAATCCTCGGTTGCTTGACGCTGCCGGGCACATGCAATGATAACACAAGAATAAGGGATGTTGATTGCAGCGTCATTGCATGTGTGGCTGTTGAGTCAAAGCTGTGCTGGATACGGCTGTGCCGGATTCGGGACACAGACAGTGACCAGGAGCAAACCATTCCTCTGTGGCTTGACGGACAGCGGAACAGCTTCTTGATAGCAATCAACCGCCACACAACACAACACACTTTGCTAGCGTGAACATCATGTAAAAGTAACGGAGCCAATGCAACAAGATAGATGCGCTGGCAAAGCTGCAGTGTTCTGGTCGACATGTATGGCGGGCAAGCCACTCATCTGCTGTGGCTGGCCTCTCATGCACTATCACTCAGTCATGTGCTACACCTGCCAGCTGGCAACAGACATGCACACCCTTCTGACGGAGCAAAGAACCGTTACCACCAGCGTTACCACCAGACCCAAATTTGCCCGTAATCCAAGATGGTCTGGCGGGCTTGGCAGGCACCCCGCTGAGTTGTTCCACTGCCTGCAACTTATCCAATGTTTTAAACTACCCCGGTCGTAACACTGAAAGAACACAAGCTTTGGAAGCCGCTAAACCCATACCTCATATGAATGGCCAGTTTCATGTAGAATAACTGGGTCATGCATGATAGCAGTTGTCAGCGGGCAGGTGAACTCCAGTGGAACACCTTCATGCTGGTGATTCACACGCAGTAGATCACACATCATCCGAAGATAGAACTCATCATTCTGCTGCTGCTGCTGCGGCGGCGGCGGGGTTTCAACCTTCTCATGCTGCTGCTGCTGCTGGGGTGCATCCACAGCAGATCCTGCTGTAGGTGTGCCAGGTTGCTGCTGCTGCTGCTGTGAACCAGTGCTGCTGTAGCTTCTCAGACTGCCGCTGGTTGCTATCCCATTTGCCTGCTGCTGCTGGTGGTGCTGCTGTAGCTGCCGGACCTCTTGCTGTAGATCTGCTACTGCTGCTGCAAACTCATCACGGGTGAGGGAGGTGTGCCCACAGACCTGCAAGCAGACAAACACTGCTTGTACAGAAATAGGCTACTGCAATACATTGTAATACTACAATCACCACGACGTAATCATAAATAGCACCTCTTGTGAGTCAACTGCTTTGCTCCTTGGGCCATTGTACTTTGCTCAAGCATAGCTAATATCCTCTGTCTGTCTTGTGCGTATTTTGTTCTGCGTTGTGGCAAATCGATGCCAGAGACCGAGTGGACACAGCACACTGCCACCTGATGCACTGGTTATCCGGAAACCAGGATGTCTCCCTCCGCTGAACTGGGCAGCAAATGCACGCAAAATAGATGCTTAAATAATACCAGCAACGAACTACAGCCGAGCTTCAACCCACCTGCTGCAGTATGTCTTTGCAGGACCCTTGCAACTGCTGTAGTGGTCCTTGTAAACTGTCACATGCATCCCTGTACACCGCCAGCTGTTGAGCATGTTCCTTTGACAGCTCAAACTTCACTTTACGCAGTGCAGACCGCAGTGAGTCTATTTGCTCTGTGGTTTCATCATAAGCTGAGCCCAGCAGTGTGGGGCTGCAGGGGAGGTTTGCTACTGATGATTCTAGGTCTGTGACGGCAGACTGAAACTGCTGCAGTAGGCGATCAGCCTGCATGCAAGAGCGCACGAGGGGGTTGGATATCTGCTGTTGAAATTCTGCTGCGGACTGGTGTGTATACAAGCAGTTCTAACAGTGTTAAAGGAGAAGCAGGCAGTAGACGGCTGTAAGCTAGCCAACATAGCTTGGAGGCGCTCAGCCACAAAGTGCTGCACGGCACTTGTGTGCAAACATCCCAGGCCCGGGAGACGGGGGCCGCCCGCAACTGCTAAATTATTTGTTATGTTGATTGTAGAGGAGCTGCCTGTGATGCTTCGCACCTGCAGGTACGTGCTCAGTTTGCCTCTGCTGCATGCGTGCTCCAACATGTCCTGCACTTCTGACAGTACTGCTTGCACTCCATGGAGACCAGCAAGCACTTGAGCTGCTGTAGACACGTCAGGCGCAGCATCCTCGGCAGCTGTGCTGTTCAGGGGCTGCAAGGTCTGCTGCTGTATGTAGTAAGGTTGTAAGTCTGATACTACTGCTTCTACGCGCTTGAGGTAGCGGTGGAGCTTGCGGGCATCCTCTTTCAAGGCATCCATGCGTTCAGCCTGCGCAGAGGGTGACAACGTTCAATACAATAAATATTCAATTAGTACAGTAGCCAGTTATTCACACAGATGGGGAAGGGAAGCAAGCATACCAGTCAACAAAACACAATGCTTGGACTGATCCCAGACGATCATGAACTGCTAACAGCTCACATGTGTGCTTGCAAGGGGCGATGGAGCACTTGTAGATTACCATGCGGGTTGAGATAACGAGTGTGGACGAGCAAGTCTAATGCTCAGCCCCTTCCAACTGCAGGGTGACCAACTGTCATACCAACTGTCTACAGTCTGACAAGCTGGCGATGAGAAGCTGTGATAACCTGTCCCAATCCCATGTGTTACCCAAATACTATCAGACAGGCCATGAATTTGACTGCCGAGACGTGAGTAAGCAGCGACAGGCGCGTGTGAGACGTTGTCCTGGATGGAAGGTGCATGAATCACCTGATTCTTGATGTGCGCCACCGAGCCGTAGATCTTGCTGTACAGTATGTCAGCTGCCATAATAAGTAAGACCAGGTCACCAGGACTCCAAGGACTAAGCGACCGGGAATTCTGCCACACGCCACGCCCCTTGTGTCCAACAGCTGTTCATTGGGTGTCAATCCAGCCAACCCTGGTCTTTTGGTGTAATTCTTGATGGACAGGCAGCGGTGCCTACGATTCCACCGACTGGGAGCCTGCGAGCTCGTCTGACAGGTGGTGTCCAAAGTAACAACTGCTGCTGAGGAATCTTAGAGGCCATCGTCTGCCAATGCTGGATATGAATTCACTACTTGGTCCCCATGACCAGTGCGCCTGTAAGGAAGTTAGCGGTGCACATGACACCTGCACCAGGCTAAAATGCACTCAGTGGTGGCTGCGAGTGATTGAACCCACTGGGAAACAGAGAACAGCTCTTCTCAGCAGACTGCTGCCAGCTCGCTTCGACACGCTGCACCTGTAAAACGCTTTGAGCTGCAGCATACATTGATTACAACACCTCAATGGACCTGACCATCCAACATCCATCTGCCTGCATCCCCAACCGCCACAAAAACCGTCCTGCAAGGCCCCGGCTACTCGTCTTCCTGCCACCATCGCTAGTCATTTCGGTCTCGTCGCCACTCCAATCATTCTCGTACAACACAACTTCCTGCAAGAAGTGTCGCTGACTAGGCAACGCACTGCTACCCAGCTCAGCTTTGTTATGGCCAGCCAGCAACTGGTAGTGAGGCTGCCGTAACAGAGCTCTAAACGCAGCTAGGTGAGCATCCCAGCCACTGCCAGAGGCATGGCGACCGAGCATATTGAAGCCACATGCCGATATAACGTCGTTTCGCCGCAGTGCATGCAGCTGCGCTAGCACTACAAGCTCAGGCGAGCTCCTGGGGTGTGGTCCTTTTGGGTACTGCTCTGGCTGGTTGTCTACTGAGTTGTCTCGTTCGCAGGACAGCACCTGCCAGTTCGGTTGAATGCTTCTGCTACCACTGCTAGAACTACCACCACTGCTACTGCTACTGCTACTGCTACTGCTAGGCCCTCCTGCAACCTGCTGTTTGTGCAGCTGCTGCTCAGAGCTGCCCGAAGCCGCTTGCTGCGGTTGTTGTGCCTGCTGCAGCTGCTGTAGGTGCTGTGGCTGGCCTACCATGCCTGGCAACTGCGTAAGCCCTAACTTCCAATTCAGCATGACTTCCTCCCCTGTACATGCTGTTAGTGATACACGCAGAAGGCAGCTGCCACCGAGTTGCAAACTGCTCTGTATTCTGGCTCTCCTCAGGAGATGGCCTGCAGGAACAAATGACAGCAGTATGCAGCTGCTCGCTCTCGGCACAGATCGTAACATATCATCGGGTCACCCACTATTCAACAACATCGCCTCGGTGCAAACTGCAACGGTTCTCACCAATGGCGCCTGCAACATGCCAGACCTGAAGACAGCTTCCATGAGCGTAGCTAGAAGCCCCTACTGCCGCAGCTCCTAGTCCCAAGTTACTGTTCTGCACACCTGGTAGCACCCTACGAGCTGCTGTGTCCATGAACGGTGAGCATCTGGCCAGAGGGCCCTGCTCGTGGACTGGGACTCCGGCAACAGGCACAGGGGCACCTGGCGGGGCTAATCTGTGCTGGGGAAGGTAAGGCCCAAGCTGAGACAGCTCACCCTTGCGCAAGAGCGTCAAACACTACAACAAGCGAAGGGAAAGACCGTATGGCCACGAAGGATAGCCATGTGAAAGGCGATGCTGTAGGGAGGCAGCTGGCAATGGGCTGGTGCATGGGGAGTTGCAGTTGACTGAATACTGCATCGCCTGCTAGTGATGCTGGCACGAGGGTGCTGGCTTTTAACTCATGGCGGGTGGTTGGCAACAACGTGAATTCGTGGAATGCTCAGCTGCCCACCTGAAAAAAGCCAGAGCCGCACCCTGCTTACCTCTATTACAATGTCATCAGGAGTTGTTGGCACTGCCCTGCTGACTGGCGTTTCAGCAGGCTCAACTCCTTGCCTAGAGTACTCTTTATGTTTACAAAGCAGCTGCACACGGACCCTGCTACTGCATGCGCGTTTAGAGCTCCTTGTAGCCCATTGAGGAAGTCTGCTGCTGTGTAGGGCCATAAGCACAACGGAGCGTGCTTAACACGCTGGCTGCATGCAAAAATGCTACAACAATATGTTGTAGCTGCAATGTACTATTGACGCGGCCCAGGTGTTGTGGTTTCTGTATGAGTGAGCTGGTGCACAGCAAGTCACAGGCGCGAGGATGTCGTGTGTCCACATACAAGGTGCACGCAGGAGGCCTAAACGTAGTAACGTATCACAGCTGCAACTATAGCAGGCTGCGAATGCCGTACACTGCTGCAGCAGTTGGGTGGCAAGCGGGCAGCCGGATTAGTCAGGACGCTTGTAACAGCTGATTGGAGTCTCGTTGGACCGCGGTCGTAGCTCCGCATGCCATTATCAAGTACCATAGGCGCTGTTCATGTAATAGTCAGTGGCTGGCTCCAGTGTCAGAAGGGGATCGATTGCTATGGCTTTGATGCAGACCAGGGCGTTTGTTCCCTGCATCCAGCGGACCACGACATCTCTGCCACAAGCACTTAGGCCAGTACGTGTGCAGCGTGTGCAGCGTGCGAGGATGAGCGTGTCAGCCAAGCAGGTCATCTCAACAGACAATGCTCCAGCTGCTTTGGGACCGTACTCTCAGGTGACTTTCGACAACGATGTCACCATTCATGTCAATGTTTGAATATGGCAGCTCATGACCTCATATGCAACCCTTCAGGCCGTCAGCCGGCGCAGCTGTGGTCCTATGTAGTAGCAGTTCCAGCCAACAAAAGCATCAGCAGGCAGCAGCTGCCATGTACTAGAGAAGCTCTCAAAAGGCACGTACAGCAGCTGAACTTCTTTTCACGAAACTTACATACGTGTTATGAGTTTGCACTGACACGGAGAGGCGTGATATGGTATGTTGCTGCAGGCGATCAAGGCCGGCAACACACTGTATGTGAGTGGTCAGATCGGCATTGTCCCAGGCACAAAGGACTTTGCATCAGAGGGTGTCGAGGGGCAGACGGAGCAGGTAAGGAGTCTTGGTTTGCAGTAAATATTCCCCACGATGCATTGTGGCAGCAGCCGTAGGTCCTTGGTATCCTTGCACAATGCAACCTGCTTGGATCGAGCCCGAGGTGACAACAGCAGCTGATCTTGTTAACTCCTCACTGGCTGGCGTGAGCTCCCCCAACCTAGCGAGCTGCTGTGAAAGAGACTAAGTGAAAGAGACTGATGTGTTGAAAGGGCTCAGGGCAGCACATTTGGACTGAGTAGCACTGCCAGCAGCCGCCGCTCTGCTGCTGCTGCTTGTCCAATCCAGGGGCACAGCAACGGAGCACTGGTGCTGCTTAGTACAGCCACACGTGCTAGCAGTGGAGATCTTCCTGCCTGTTGTGCTCACACCCGCTATGGTACTGGTGATACCACACTGAGAATTATTCAACACTTTCAACTGCAGGTGATGAAGAACATGGGTGCCATCCTCAAGGCCGCTGGTGCAGATTACGCAAACGTGGTGAAAACCACCATCCTGCTGGCCGATATGGGAGATTTCGGAACTGTCAATGGCATCTACGGCAAGTATTTTCCCGAGAACCCGCCAGCGAGGGCGACGTTTGCGGTCAAGACTCTGCCATTGAATGCCAAGGTTGAGATCGAGTGTGTGGCTGTGTTGTAGTTGTGAAGCCGTTGTTAGGGCTCTAACGTGAATTCTCAACAAGAAAAAAAAATATTGCATCTGTTTGCTGGTTTGTCGCTGGCTTTTTGAACGGGTTTCATCCGATCATGGGAACGGTCAGCAGTAACCGTACTGTATGGCCATGGCTCGAACCTATGGCTCAGTTGTACAATCTCAGACCTCCGTAGCACACCGGATATCACAACCCTGTTGCAAGGCGATGGACTGCTGCTTCAGCGGAAATCGAGCAGTTGCAACACCGACAAATCGTGACGTCAACCGCTTTATTGCAGGTCTGCAGCCCTGCTCCCCTGGATGCTGACTCTGGCTTATCCAGGAGACTACTGCAGGGCTGTGGATAAACTTGGTGGCTCATCTGGGAGCCGCAGCGCAAATCCGCACGGCAGTTTCGGAACTGCTGCACCTGGTTCTGATCTCGCCTGCTCGTCCAACTTCGTCCATCCGAGCACGTGACACTAAGGATCGTGGATCTATTGTCGAGCTGCAGCACGTATAGGCCGGATGAGCACCCATGGAGCGACACGCGATGAGCTCCGGGGTCCATTGGACAAGATGAAACAAGCAGCAGAGCGGAACAGACACAATGGAGCAGAAGCTGTGAGTGGTTTTAGCTTCAAACTCTATCTTAGCCAACATCACGGTTTGTTTATCGCAAAAGCCTGAGCTCAGTCACGTAGGCAGCTTGAAGCCCAGCAAAGGTTACTGCAGTGTACGATGTACATCAGCACATGTGCTATACCCGACTCCCCCCTGATTGGCCGGACCGATCACACACACAGGGCAGCAGCTGCTCTCTTGAGCGGGCTCTCCTGTCATCGCTTGAGCTTATCTGCTGTGCCACAGGATACCACCGCTCGGCCAGATAGTCCACAAGCCTCCGATAAAGATCCCGCATCACCCACAGGAGCTACTGCTCCCAATGCCTGGGACCTAGACCGCAAAGCAGCAGCAACTGGCAGCCCAGGCACAGCAGCAAACAAAGATTCCGTTGCAGGTCTAGATCAGAACGTCTTAGTCAGCAGCGGGAGTGATCAGTCAGAGGGGGCGCACATCAGCAAGAAACCCAAACTGACAGATCCTGCGTCTACTGATGTGATCTTGAAAGTAATTGGCGCGGATGATAGCAACCCTGCGAGGTGAATGCTTGAGTTGAGCTTGACCGCACTGTGCACGTTGAATGCTTCGGCATCACCCTGCTGGGTGAACATTCGTTGGGAAGCTATTAGTCAGACTGTGTGCTGCTGCATGTTCGCTGCTGACTTGCTGATCAGTGGGTGTAGATATGATCAGCATTCAATAGCAGCAGCAGTATGGTGGTGCTGTAAGGTGCTGGTAGTAGATTACAGTATGTCTTGCACCAGTTGAGGGTTGCTTGCACTGCTTCAAAGCTGCTGTGCAGCACAAACATGCCCCCGACAAAGCCATCCGCATGCACAATAGCTGCATATGTGTGTGTGGCAAACTCAACAGTTGATCTCTCTGTCCCGCTGCTGCTGCTGCTGCTGCTGTCACAGGCTTGATGCTCGTGCCCCTCCAGCAGCAGCATCAATGCGCTACCAAGTCAATGATGAGGGCAACATAGCACTGCCGCCTGCAGGAGCAGCCATGGATGACGCAGACGATCCAGCAGAAGATAACATACTGCAGGTGCGGATCACAGGGTTAGGTTACAGCAAGCTGCCAATAACCCTGAACCCTAGGCTGAGTGTATCTGTATCACTTTACCTGTGGCTGCAATGCATTTCCCGGGCAGCTCAGCAGTTTGGACTGTCTGATAAAAGTTATAGCAGAAGATAACATACTGCAGGGGCGGATCACGGGGTTGCAACAAGCTGCGAGGAAAACGGGGACTACCAGTGTGTCTGTAAGACTTTGTCTGTGATAAATACGCGTTCTCCGGGCAGCTCAGCAGTGTGGATGTCTGACAGGAGTTATAGCAGAAGATACATACTCAGTACCTGGCAAGTGTGGCTCAGGGTTGCAGCAAGCTGCGAGGAAAACGGGGACTACCAGTGTGTTTGTAAGGCTTTGTCTGTGATAAATACGCGTTCTCCGGGCAGCTCAGCAGTGTGGATGTCTGACAAGAGTTATAGCAGAAGATAACATACTCAGTACCTGGCAAGTGTGGCTCAGGGTTGCAGCAAGCTGCGAGGAAAGTACTGGTGACGACTACCAGTGTGTCTGTGAGACTTGGCCTGTGGTTGCAATGCGATCTCCCTTTGTGTCCCTTTCAGTCCAGCAGTGTCACCAGCCTGACCAACCCCCCAAGGATTTGCTGTGTCGACTTGCGGGGCATGCCTCTGCTTGTTGCGCCTGGTCCTAGCACTCGGTAGTCATCTTGAGCCTATGGCTGGGTGTCGGATGTGGCCAAAAGAAACAACATTGGTGGTTGCAACACGCTGTCCAAGTAGCTCAGCCCTTTGGACCGTCTGGTGGTGATCCACCAGAAGACAACATACCGCAGGAAGGACGTTGCATGACTGTGGCAAGGAGCTACAGATGTATTGCGGCAGTGATCATTGCCCTCAGCAGACCACAGAAGCCTCTAAATAAAGTGCCAATGCTGATGCTGCTGCTGTTTTGTACTGCTGCTGCTGCTGCTGTTCCAGGCCGGTGATGGTGAGTATGATGATGACGTGGCAGCAGTAGCTGGTGACATCATGGGGGTGGGACCAACATGGGGAACAGTAGCAGGTGAGGCACTGAAGAGCCTGACGATCTTGTGGTAAGTTGATACCAGCTTGTTGCATCGGATTGAACCGGGTTTGAAGGAGCAGAAGCGTCCCTTGTATGTTATCAATGGGAGATGATCTGCTTCAAGTCTGCTGCCACCTCGGATTTATTGATCAATGAGTTATTGCTGGCATCCACACAATCAGAAATCGACAGATGATACAGGAGTGCAATTCAGGATATGCCACATCACGCAAATGCTGCTAGCGGTGGAAACCGATTATGCAGCCTAGCAGCCAGCATGCATGAGGTCACATGGTCATGTGTGCGTGGGTCTGCTCACTATGAAGCAGCAGCAGCAGCAATAGCAGGGGACCTGGCCTGATCAATAGCAGGTGTGTGTGTGTGTGGGGCAACGGTAGAGTGCATCTCTTTTGCAAGGGCACCATGCCATGATATTCGTCGATTGCTTTCTGCTGATCATTGTCTGTTTGTGGTGTTTTATGATTGCAGGAGATCCCACCAGCAACCTTGGGGGGCTAGGCCTGGCAAAGAACTTGCAGGACAGCCTGGGTGACGCCGGCAGTGATCTGGCGGCACCCTTAGTGACACCAGGCAGTGAGACCTCGGGTGGGACCAAGGTCGGGACCGCTAGTGACACCAGCAAGGGGGTGGGACCTGGGGTGACCAAGGGTGTGACTGGTGGTGACGCAGCAGCTGGGACCTTGAGTGAGGGAGATGCAGATGTTAGAGGCAGAAAAGTAACAAATGTAA
>NSMO01000684.1:0-39365 GCA_002588565.1 Coelastrella sp. UTEX B 3026
GAGCTTTCAGATTGCTGATATCGCCTTTCTGCTTGCTGTTCAGCGCCAGGGCTGATTCGTACGCCAGCACAAGAGACTCTGCCGCCGCGTCTGCTGCTTCTAGTTGCTGCTGCAGGGCCGCATGTGCTCCTTGCTGCTCTGCAAATTTCTCTGCGGTGTCAGCCAGCTGCTGGTTCAGAAGCTTGATAATGTCGGACTGCTCAGCTGCTTGCGCCTGCAGACACAGGAAAACGCCAAAGCAAAGCCATTGTATGCGGTGCGAATGGTGTCGAATTGTACCAGTGAAGAGGGAAACATGTATATGCGGGGCGGGAAACGAGCTGCCGGGCAGCATGACGATTCGCGCTGGTACTCTGCTGCAGTAGCTGACACACACCTTGCACTGCTCAAGCTCAGCTTGTTGGCGTTCTCGAGCTTCGTAGAGATGGTCCTTGGCCCCGGTGCGTCCGCGCAAACATACCAAGCCGGCGAAGCCCATGGCGCCTATAATGCCTACAATGTTATATATGTAGCTGTGCATAAACCGTAAGTACCCGCAGTTGATGTCAGGACTGGCTGTTGGATGCCCTTGCAGGCCGGTGACGGCAAGCCGGTAAATGTTCTGCAAGCGCAGCTGCTACGGGGTGCGAGGCAAATTGCAAGAAACCTGTGTTATGGTGTCTGGTTACTGGCATTAATAGCCGGCGTATGGTTATCCTGTGTGTATCTGGGAAGGCTGTCAGTCCTACAGTCAGCTGAGGGGTCGCGGTATCATGTGTGAGCCTTGAAACAGCCGAAACCTAGCTGTAATGCTCTAGCAAGCCTGTGTATACTTTCAACTCGTCTTTCCACAGCTTATGGGTGGATTGAAGCTGTGTCAGGTGTGCCCAGGCAGCAGTAACTCAGGTCCCACTGGGTGGGCCTCTGCGTTAACGCCTTGTCAAGCCTACACCATGCATTTGGCAAACCTGGCGTCCAAACGCACACCATTAGCCTTGTAATGAACGCAAACCTCGCACTCAGCCAAGCGCCGCAGCATGCAATACGGACCAGGGTCCGGGTCCGGGCCCTGCCGGGCCAATGATGTAACATTTCAACCACCAGGGCCAACTCTGGGACTCAGCCTGCTGAACCGATCCCAGATGGCTTGCAAGGCAAGTTCCTGCTGCACAGATGTGACCTGAGATTCAGGAATCTGTGCTGCTTGTGTTACGGTTGGCCGGACTGGATGTATCTCATGAGAATGCCCCCCCCCCCCGCCCCCCCTCCCGCCCAAAACCTTCACCACTGCGAGTTTCGCCGCAGATTGTTTGGCAGTACTGCAATACGAAAAATTACTGTTTGTTTAATGGCTACACGATCACACCCAATCGACTGCACAAACACTCCAGCCACTGCTGCCAATGCTGCTGCTGTCCCTATGCTGCTGTGGGTCAGGGATGCTGGGTGGCCCATGATGCTGGGGCTCCCAGCTACCAGAGGAAGTTGCTCAAGCAAGGTTCGCACACGCTTTTGATCTGTCCTATTGCAGAACGCAACTGATGCCGGTAAAAGTGCTGCTGCTGCTGGTGCTGCTGCCACCATCACCCTGTACTGCTGCGGCTGCTGCTGCTGCTGGTGGGCATGTTGCTTCAAGAATGATAACGTAGTGATGACACCCGCCTTTACTATCTAGACTGCAATCCCTGGACCTCATATCAACGCATTATTGCTCCTGCTCCTGCTGCTATCATAGCAGTGCTACACAGTGCTTGAATGAAATTATTGTTGCAAGCAAGCCACCCACCCACCTCTGCTGCCAATTGAATATATAACGCATCCGACGTTCGAATCTCCAAGCCTCGAAACATCACACAAGTATTTGGACCCATCTTTTGTTCCACCATACAATTGGAGTGGTCGGCCTGTTGGGCAGCTCAGAATTGGCTTGAAAAGCTCCCAATCGCTGTCTACGAGGCCGTAATTCGGCATCAAACCGCTCAGCTTCATCTTTGGTATCATTGTCTTGAGCCATGAATGTTTGAATTGCGCGATGCTAGCTTGTGCTGCTGTTATGTATGCGGCATCTGCTTGTCGTGGTAACGGACTTGAGCCCTCAGAGGAGCTGCTGGGCGCTTTGATGGCTTCGAAGGAGTTTGAAGAGATGGAAATGGTACAAAACAGCACGAATAAAGCGCAAGCTAGCAGTAAAACGAATCGCAGGTTGCCCTGCTGTGCTGCTGTGAACAGCTTCTCGTGCATGATGCTCCTGAATGCTTGTACAGCCAGAACTGGTGTAACATTAACGTTTGCCGTATTACGTGGAGCTGGTACTACCTGTGCGCCTCAGGTACGTGCGGGAAAGTGATTCTCAGCGGGAATTCAATGTAAAGTGCGTAAAGCTCTTTGGCTGCGTAAAGCTCTTTGGCGATTATAGGACAACGATCTCGTACCACCAAATAGCTTGTATGCGAGTAATAAACAAGGCACAACGGCACATGGAGTGTGTGGGGTGCTAGTTGTAGGACCCGTCTCGGTCCCCGAACGGCCCCGGTGACCAAGTGAAGTAAGCCGGCTGGCTTTGCTCTTATACGAGTATGCCTTACATATGAGTGCCTAGGCGTCGTGTACATAGCCTTGAGCTTGCAGCGTAGCTTCATGTGAACTACAGCTCGCGCTTCGTGAAGGCCTCCGATGCAGCAATCCTGGATCCAACGTCAGTGAAATGCATGCGTATCTTGAAGCTGTGAACAGCACCGGCGCCGGCGCCGAATCAGCTCCAGCAGCACAGCAGTACAGGGCACGGACTGCAAAAGGCCAGAATGCTGCTGTTACGCGACGCGCACGTCCCGCAAAACCCTTGTGAACACATCCTAGCTCCTGAATGTGCGAGAGTGCCATACAAGGGCTAAAAATGTTCAAGGCAGCTGCGACCAGCTGTCAGTTTGGTCTGACCTTCCAAAGTAACATCCTAGACAGCTAAGCTGTCTCCGCCAACTTTCCCTGTCTGCTGTTGCAGTCAGCGTGTACGCGGTCGGCTGCAAACACAACAATATTGGTTTGGCTGGAGCATTTAGATTGTCTGTACAGTCTTTTCGAGCGTATCACCGGTTTGCCTTCTGCAAGGCGGTTTGCGACACTCTCTGCCGTTCAAAGGGTTGCGTAAACGCAGGCGATCCTTAATCGACTGGATTGCCGGCTTGCAGAGCGCCATGGTGAGATATCGCAAACGAGTCTGCTGCTATGCATACCTGGCAGCGAAATCGCCCTGCATGGAGCTGTCAAGCGCAATGTTTGCGTTCGCACAAGCCATATAGGCGTTTACACGCGCGACGCTCACGCATAGAGCAATCCATCGCAAGCAGCAAGGCAACTTGCAGATGCCACACGAACGGAATGCAATTCCTGCCGCGCAGGCTGATGACGGACCTCATTCGAGCCGCGTCATCTTCCGTAAAGCATACGAGAGCGGAATGAGCTACGCACAGACCCCACAAGGCCAGATGGTCCTGCAAAATGGGCTACAGGTCGCTGCAGCAGCTCGGAGCCCTGCATATCGCTTGAATCTGGCGCACGAGTGCAAGTAAGCCGCTGTTACGCGCTTGAGAGCTATCTACATCAGAGTTCTGCGTCTATATGCACCGCTGGAGCACCGAAAGAGCAGTAGAAGTCGCTGCATACTAAGTTGGAGACGCATTGACTACTGCAGCAGTGCTGCAAGGAAACTGGCCTGCTTGCTGCTGTCTGCGTCTGGAGCTGAGATAGCTTTAAATCTCGCAGCACACAATGGCGGGGCCCAAGGTCAGCCTTCAAGGTTGACACTCCACACTGTGCTGACAGCAGCACGGTTTGCCATTCAGACATGCACTGCTGTTGCCACACCACACGCCGGCTACGAGGTACCAAGATCCAAGCACGCGGCTTTAACCCTTTATCCGCCAGCCGCACTAAATTTTTAAGTAGCCAAAAACAGTAAAAATGGCATAACTTTGTCATCAGGGGTCCGATTGCCACCAAATTTCAAGGGTGGAGTCCCTGGTGTGCGATGCACCTGCTGACGTCACATAATGGGTAATGGGTTTTCACCTAGGTGTATATCATCAATCCACAATGCAGCTCGGCCCCTAGCAGCGCCTATCAGTGCCATGGCCAGAGACAGCAGAAGAACAGACAGGCCAAGACCTGATCCCAGTAACAAACTTGCTGCTGCCTCCTGCTGCCACTGTTCAGGTTGTAGCTGTCAGCGCGACACAAACTGCAACCTCTGCAGAAACATTCTCAATCGTCATTGCCCAAGAAACGAATGGCCCCTGCAACAAATCACTTGCCAAACCACCGCTGCTGCTGCTGCTGCCGCTGCCGCTATTACAGAGGTTATGGCTGTGAGGGCGACACAAACTGCAACCTCAGTCGCCGAAACATTCTCAATCGCCGTTGCCCAGTAAATGTATGCCCGCTGCAAGACAACACTTGCCAAACTTGCTGCTGCTGCTGCTGCTGCTATTGCAGAGGCTTTGGCTGTGAGCGCGACACAAACTGCAACCTCAATCGCCGAAACATACTCAATCGCCGTTGCCCAGTAAATGAATGCCCGCTGCAAGACAACACTTGCCAAACTTGCTGCTGCTGCTGCTGCTGCTGCTGCTATTGCAGAGGTTTTGGCTGTGAGCGCGACACAAACTGCAACCTCTGCAGAAACATACTCAATCGCCGTTGCCCGAGGAATGAATGCCCTCTACAAAAAAAGTACGTAACCAGAAGTGCATTACAAGCCATATGTGGGGGTTCACTGATGGTCCAAGTTGTGGATCAACTTGGCAATCCTTGTCCTCTCTCTGGTGCCATTGAGGTGGGGTGTAAACAGCAATTCCCTTTGTGGTTTAGTGTTTGGTTTTGTGTGGGGGTATGTCTGTCGTAGCAGCAGCAGCAGCAGCAATAGAATGTTGAGGTGGAGTGCACGCCAAGCTATATGTACGGGTCCGCTGATGATTCATGTTGTGGGTCATCTTGGCAACCCTTGTCCTCTCTCTGGTACCATTGAGGTGGGGTTTGAAGAGTGTTATCTTTTGTGGTTTAGTGGTTGGTGTTGTGTTGGCGTATGTCTGTCGTAGCAGCAGCAGCAGCAGCAGCAGCAGCAGCAATAGAATGTTGAGGTGGAGTGCACGGCAAGCTATGTGTAGGGGTCCGCTGATGGTTCAAATTTCAGATCATGTTGGCAATCCTTGTCCTCTCTCTGGTGCCATTGAGGTGGGGTGTAAACAGTGTGACAGGTCCTTTATCTGTTGTTTAGTGGTTGGTGTTGTGTTGGCGTATGCCTGTCGTAGCAGCAGCAGCAGCAGCAATAGAATGTTGAGGTGGAGTGCACGCCAAGCTATATGTGGGGGTACGCTGATGGTTCAAATTTCAGATCATCTTGGCAACCCTGGTCCTCTCTCTGGTGCCATTGAGGTGGGGTGTGAAAAGTGTTAATCTTTTGTGGTTTAGTGTTTGGCATCGTGTGGGGGTATGTCTGTCGTAGCAGCAGCAGCAGCAGCAGCAGCACATGGCAAGAAGCGTGCTTCAGACGACCTGTGGGGGTTTATATCGGCGCAGCATAACTTTGTACCAGCCCAGCACTCCCTGTCAAGATCAAACGGCCCAGAATACTAGGTGTGTGACACAAATTTTGCCAACTGCTTCTAGCATTAAATGCTGAAGGCTAAATGGCGAATACAGCATCCATGAACGCTAAATGCTGAATGGCAAGAATGAATGTGATTGTGTTACAGGTGTTTCTTGCCTACAGACGAGCATGTATGATTGTGTATGAATGTATCCATAAATGTGTTGTATTGCAGGTGTTTCTTGCCTACAAAAGAGAAGCCGAAGAAACCATTGGCAACCACAATCTGACGTTTGCGCTCGTGCGACCCCTGAGTGCCCGTGCGCCCAGCGCCCTGAAGTTGAGCAACAATGGTCACAACAATGCGATCAACAGAATACAACTCACTCTACAGGTAAATGGGCATGGATAATTGCCTGATGTATGCATGGCTGAAAGCATTTTGAGGTTTGTGATTTGTTGGGAAGTAGAAGGGTTTTGTTGTATGTGTTGAACTGCCAAAGGGGGATAAAATAATTAGAAGTCAAGCTTGCTGTATGTGGTGGCGCACCCGACGTCCTGAGATGGAGCAACTAGCAATAAACCAAACCAGGCGATCAACAAGATATCACTGTCTTTACAGGTGAATGGGCATGGCTGAATGCCCAGTGTATGCATGGCTGAAAGCAGTTTGAGATTTGTGATTTGTTTGGAAGTAAAAGGGTTTTGTCGTATCTGTACCACTCACTTTACAGGTGATAGGGCATGGCTGAATGCCCAGTGTGTGCATGGCTGAAAGCATTTTAAGGTTTGGAATTTTTTAGGAAGTGACAGGGTTTTGTCGTATCTGTCGAACTGCTAGAGGGGAAAAAGATAATCAGAAATCAAGCTTGCTGTATGTGCTGGCGCGCCCGACGTCCTGAGATTGAGCAACTAGCAATAAAGCAAACCAGGCGATCAACAAGATATCTCTGTCTTTACAGGTGATAGGGCATGGCTAATTGCCTGATGTATGCATGGTTGAGAGCATTTTGAGGTTTGCGATTTTTAAGAAGTAAAAGGATTTTGTCGTATCTGTCGAACTGCCAGAGGGGAAAAAGATAATCAGAAATCAAGCTTGTTGTATGAGCTGGCGCGCCCGACGTCCTGAGTCGGAGCAACTAGCAATAAATTAAACCAGGTGATCAACAAGATATCACTGTCTTTACAGGTGATAGGGCATGGCTGAATGCCCAGTGTATGCATGGCTGAAAGCATTTTGAGGTTTGGAATTCATCAGGAAGTAAAAGGGTTTTGTCGTATCTGTCGAACTGCCAGAGGGGAAAAAGATAACAGAGTCCAAGCTTGTGGTTGTATGTGCTGGTGCACCCAGCGCCCTGAGATGGAGCAACAATGGTCACAACAATGCGGTCAACAGAATACAACTCACTCTACAGATAAATTGGCACGGATATGCTCGCGTATGCATGGCAGATTGGTTGTGAGGTTTGGCTGAAATCAAATCAATGGACAACACATTCTTTTCTGATTGAGTGTATAAGTACTTCATGCTATAAGTTTACCGTATATGATAAATTTGCTAAATGAATATATCATTGTTCAACATTTCAGCTGCTGCACCCCCTTTGGGCCAATGCGCCCAGCGCCCTGAAGTTGAGCAGTAATGTACACAACACGGCAATCAACAGAATACAACTCACTCTACAGGTAAGAATCTGCTGCTGCTGATGCTGCCATCTAAACAGCGTTGTGAGGCAATATTATCTGGCCTAATCTGTGATGCCAACTCAGTCCCGAGCAACCATGCTTGTACAGCAATGTACGTCAGTTGCAACTGATCCTATCAAGCTTATAACAATGTGTCAGATATGAACACCTGCTGCTTCTGCTGCTGCTGTTGCTGCTGCTGCTACAGGGCGGTCAAGCCTCGCTATCTGGGTTGATCTGTGACACAAGTTCACACCCGGTGTGGTATGATACAACAAGTTGCAACTGATAACCTTCTCCCGTGTGCGTGCTGCCAGCACCCACACTGGTAAAAGCTGTCAGTTGCAACTTGTTGTGCCATATATCAACGACTACAACAATGTCGCACATAAACACCTGCTGCTACTGCTACTGCTGCTGCTGCCGCTGGTGCTGCTTGCGTTACAGGGCGGTCAAGCGTCTCTATCTGGCCTAGTCTGTGACACAAGTTCACTGCCGAGCAACCACGCTGGGAAGAGCTGTCAGTTCAAACTTAATGCTCAAAATAATGTGGCACGTAAACACCTGCTGCTGCTTCTGCTGCTGCTGCTGGTACAGGGCGGCCAAGCCTCGCTATCTGGCTTGATCTGTGACACAAGTTCACTCCCGAGCACCCACGCCGGCAAAAGCTGTCAATTCAAACTTAATGCTTAAAATAATGTGGCACGTAAACACCTGCTGCTGCTACTGCTGCTGCTGCTGCCGCTGGTGCGTTACAGGGCGGCCAAGCCTCGCTATCTGGCCTAGTCTGCGACACAAGTTCACTGCCGAGCAACCACGCTGGGAAGAGCTGTCAGTTTAAACTTGTTATGACGTGTGGTGACAATGTGACACCGGCCGTGAGCGACGCATTCGATGTCGTCACAACACGATCAAGCGTGAGTTGATGTACGGATATTTATATGTTTCTATTGTTATCATGATGTGTTTGACTGCTATCACATATGATTGAGTTAATTGGGTCTTTGCTTGAATGCTGTACATCATTCTGATCTTCTTTCTTCTGATCAGATCAGATCGCAGGGGCACATATCAGATCAGATCGCAGGGGCGATCTTCTGATCAGATCAGATCGCAGGGGCACAGATCAGATCAGATCGCAGGGGCACAGATCAGATCAGATCGCAGGGGCACAGATCAGATCAGATCAGATTGCAGGGGCACAGATCAGATCAGATCGCAGGGGCACAGCTAGTTGGGACTTGTCAGCTCAACCCAGTTTGACGATGTGACACGGGCAGTGAGCGAGGCATGAGATGTTGTCATAACAAGATCTAGCGCAAGTCGTTAAACTAGTGTTAAAAATAGTGTTATAACATCTCATCTCAAATTGGGGATTGTTATTTGTATCAGTACAATATCACGTGCCAGCTGGTATCTCATGCTACTCATGTACAATACGCAAGCAGCAATGTACGCTCGTGATTGCATTTGCAAGAGCTGTTATAACGTTCACAGCTGTTGTATGTGCTGGCATGTTTCAATCAGTGAAAACCCACCAACATTCCACCCTATACACATCTCCTGAATGGTTTAGTTTCAAATTGTCTGTTGTCTGCAGAAAAAGCAAAAACCAGCGGTACCAAAAGCAAATGACAATGTTTCTGTGCTCCATGGATTCGGGGAAGGCAGCATCAACAACTTAGAGGCATTACAAGAGCGAATTATTGGGATTACTGGCGAGGAGCATCTGTTGCCGGAGACATTGTACAGCGTAACAAAGGTATGTGAGAATTCAATGGTGCAGTATTAGCGTTTAGTGGATGAAAAACCCAGGCCTCCGTGGTCAGAGGCCGTCGATATCTCCGATTATTGCAATGGGCACCAACATCCTATGCGTGATGACTGGCTTGCTGACTATTGGCGGGAGGGTTATGAGCCCACATGGTATTGGTAATGGTATTGCATCCGATCTTACTCTCCCTATGACTTAGTGGCTGTCAGTGGCAATATACTGCAGCGAGACTGGTCGAGTCCGCTGGTCTGCATGATTGTCATATAGAACTTTGCTGCTACGGCTGCTGCTGCTGCTGTGCAGGTGTCAGAGTTTTGTGAGCTACACACCCTAGCACACCAACACAACAAGCAAAACCTCGAAAATGCACTACTGGTTGACCAGCCGCCACTGCCTGATTCCCATGGTTTTCCTGCAATAAACTTTGCTGCCGCTGTTGCTGCTGCTGCTGCTGCTGTTCAGGTGACACCATTCCTCGAGTTACACACCCTAGCACACACCCGACAAGCAACACCTCAGAAATGCACTACTGGTTGGCCAGCACCCACTGTCCAAATCCGCTGGCTCGCGTCATTGTCTATTTAAGCTTTGCTGCTGCTGCTGCTGCTGCTGCTGCTGCTGTCCAGGTGTCACAGTTTCTCGAGCTACACACCCTAGCACAGCAGCCCGACAAGCAACAGCTCAAAAATGCACTACTGGTTGGCCAGCCGCCGCTGTTCAAACCCGCTGACTGGAAGAAAGCCGCACAACATGCGGTATTAGCAGTATACCCAGACGATCAACCCCGCGTGTGGTGGGTGCCCCAGCACCAGCAGCAGCAGCAGCAGCAGCAGCAGAAGTTGGGTGTGGTGTTTGCCTGCCGTGATGGCAGGACGATCATGGACGAGCCGTTGGTGCTTGTGCGTCGGCCGGCAGCAGCAGCAGCGGCGGCGGCAGCAGCGGCAGCGGAGGAGGAGGATGTGGTCCTAGATCTAAACTCAGCAGCAGTGCTGCTGCTGCCGGGCTGGCAGCAGGCAGCAGCAGGAGATATGGATCTAGCTGGTCACGGGACCTGGGCGATCTACACAGGACAGGTACCAGCCGCCGCCGCTGCTGCTGCTGCTGCTGCTGCCGGGCCAGGACCTGTGGTGCCGCATGGCGATCTTGCCAGCCAGGTGCTGGCAGCAGCAGCAGCAGCGAACAGTGGTGCGTCGAGCTCTGCTGCTGCTGCTGCTGCTGGTGGTCCTACTGCTCAGTTGAACGTGCAGCAGCAGCAGCAGCAGCAGCAGCAGCATCTGCCATACGTAATCACCTCGATGCCGCTGCAGCAGCAGCTGCACATGCCGTATCCTGTTGTCTGTGCACCAATACAGCAGCAGCAGCAGCAGCAGCAGCAGCAGCGGACGCCAAGTCCTCTGTTGCAAATGCCAATCACTGTATATCATCCGCAGCAGCAGCAGCAGCGGCATATGACATACCCTGTGAGTTGTGTACCGCAGCAGCAGCAGCAGCAGCAGCAGCATGTGGTGTTCCCCGTCACTTGTGCACCGCTGCCACAGCAGCAGCAGCAGCAGCCACAGCAGCAGCAGCAGCAGCAGCAGCATGTGGTGTACCCTGTTACTTGTTCACCACTGCCACAGCAGCAGCAGCAGCAGCCAGGCATAAGCACTGAACCACAGCAACAGAACACCCTGCTGCAGCAGCTGCGAATGCAGCAGCAGTTGCAGTTGCAGCAGCAGCGGCAGCAGCAGTTGCAGTTGCAGACATGTGTAGGAATGCACATACACGTGCCACAGCAGCAGCTGCAGCAGCAGCAGCAGCCATGGTTGGCAGCTGCTACACGATCACCTGTGGTGCCTGTCACACCGGCGCAGCAGCAGCACCAGCAGCAGCAGCAGCAGGGAATGCCTGCAGGCTGGGGGATAGGACCTCACAAGCAGCAGCAGCAGCAAAGTGGTAGCCCAGGATCATCACCGACAAGCGCTGGTGCTTCTGCTGCTGACGATGCTGGCAGCAGTGCATTTGGAGCAGTGTCCCAGCAGCAGCAGCAGCAGCAGCAGCAGCTGCTGCAGCCACAAGTTTCAGAATCACTGCTGCCATTACATCCTTTTGCTGCTGCTGCCGATATTGACAATATTCGTCGAGCCGGAGGGTTCAAGAGATTGTTGGAAAGCAGTACATCAGACGAGCAAGCACAGCAGCAGCAGCAGCAGCAGCCGTCACAGGTAGCTGCATCGCCAGCAGCAGCAGCAGCAGCAGCAGCTGAGGCTGATCTGCAGCAGCAGGGCTCCCTTGGACCGCCACCGCCGCAGCAGCAGCAGCAAGACTCTCTCGACATTTTATTGGCCAAGACGTATGGTCATGATCTGCTCCTTGCTGCTAATCCACAGCAGCAGCAGCAGCAGCAGCAGCAGCAGCCACAAAATGCAGGCTCCACAGCAGCAGCAGCAGCAGCAGCTGCAGCAGCAGGGGATGCTGATCTGCAGGAACAAGGTTCTCTTGGGCCCCAGCAGCAGCAGCAGCAGCAGCAGCAGCAGTACTTCCTGGACACTGTTCTAGCAGATTTTGATCACCCGGACTCCTTACTCGCCGTTGCTGCTGCCAATGCACAGCATGAGCAGCAGCAGCAGCAGCATGATCTGCATGCTGCATTCCCTGATTCTTTGATGCCCTGGAGGGGCCAGGGTTTACAGACTCAGGGATCCTTAGGCCCTGAAGATGGGGAGACAGCAGCAGCGATGGCAGCAGCAGCAGCAGCATCGGTGGAGTCAATGCAGATCAGTGTGGATCAAAACAGCTTAGATCGTACTGCTGAGCAATTTGGGGTTTATGATATTGAGATGTGGGAGGAGGAGATGATTAAAGGCAATCTGATGCGATCGCTGCCAGATTCATTAAAGCTACCAGATTACCAGCTTTAGCGGCAGCAGCAGCAGCAGGACCCTCTGGATATTGCTTCTCAAACTCTGCTTGCTGATGCTGCTGCCAATGCACATCAAGAAAAGCAGCGGCAGCAGCAGCAGCAGCAGGACTCTCTGGGACATTGTTCCAACATCCCCCGGCCGCCCCGACTTTCTGCATGCTGTGGCTGCTTCCAACGCACAGCAAGAGGAGCAGCAGCAGCAGCAGCAGCTGCTGCTCTTCCAGCCAACTTTGGGACGTAGATAGTCATCTACGCAACCTCATTTTGCTAGCTCTCTCCTTGTTGTGTTGCTGCTGGCAAATGCACAATAGCAGCAGCAGCAGCAGCAGCAGGGGCGGCGGCGGCAGCAGCACTGGTATCACTGCATCCAGTGTAGAGCACAACCAACATGTTGAAAGGATGTTATGGTCCAAAGCTCTTGCTTCTGCTGATGTAATGAGATCTACACAAGCTCTTCTAAGCCTTCTAAGTTCTTAGGTGGTTTTTGTTAAGGCAGCACTGACCCGACTTGGCAGCAGCAGCAGCAGCAGCAGCAGGAGCAGCAGCAGATGTCAGTTGGCAGCAGCAGCAGCAGAGCACAACCGGCAAACATGTTGGGCGGATGTGACAAATTGACAGACCTTGCTGTGATATTGAATGGATGAATGAGCTCCGCATAGCGCTTTCAAGAGAGCGCTAGCGCAAGTTGAGGGAGGGTAATGTGTGTGTCGGGTCGACTTCACATTCCCTACCGTTTGCTGTGATAACATCTAAGGCCAAGCTGTCTCAAGCCTGCACATGCATGAGGTGGTTTTTTGTGATGGCAGCACTGATCTGAGTTGGCAGCAGCAGCAGTGGCAGCAGTGTCATTGCTGTAGTTCCAAAACAGTTGTCAATTGTTTTTCAGGTGTTCAAATTGTATGAGATTGAATTGTTGACGAATCTTGGCCAGATACTTATCAACAACAGCAGCAGCAGCAGCAGCAGCAGCAGCAGCAGTAGCAGCGGTGTAGCTGGCAGTAGCTCTGACAGCAATGTCACTGGTAGTCCAGGAAATGTATGCAGTTGAGATGTTACTGCGGCCGTTATTCAGATGTTATTTTCCTAAATTTTCAAACTTAAAGTCAGAAATTCTTTTCAAAGGCAGCAGCAGCAGCGGTGTAGCTGGCAGTAGCTCTGACAGCAATGTCACTGGTAGTCCAGGAGATGTATGCAGTTGAGATGTTACTGCGGCCGTTCTTCAGATGTTACTTTAAAGGCAGCAGCAGCAGCAGCAGTTTGACTTTAAAGGCAGCAGCAGCAGCAGCAGTTTGGCCTGGCAGCAGTTGTGGCAGCGATGTCACTGGTAGTCCAGGAAGGAATGAGGTTCAGATGTTACCCCGCTGTTATTGACGTGTTATTTTCAAGACATTAGCAGCAGTAGGGGTAGCCTGGCAGCAGCTGTGACACGCAATGCCAATGTAGTCCAGACAATGTATGAGGTTGAGATGTTATTGGAGGCTGTTATTGAGTTACTTCAAACCAACAGCAGCAGCGGTTTAGCTGGCAGCAGCTGTGACAGCAGGGTTACTGAGGTCTACACAATGCATGAGATCGAGATGTTATTGGAGGCTGTTATCAAGTTTATTCACAGCACCAGCAGCAGCAGTTTAGCCTCACAGCAGCTGGGCTGGGCAGCAATTTCACTGTGGTTCACACAATGTATGAGATCGAGATGTTTGTAGAGGCTGTTATTGAGTCATTTTCAAAGCAACACTTGTTGAGTTTTGATTTCAGAGCAAACTACTGCATGCATGTTTTCCCATCAGAGTGCATGAAGTGTAGTGCATTGGGATGTTTTGAAGTGCAGATTCCGGGTCACCCATGGCAGTAATTCTGCCACAGTGGTTGTTATTCTGATCACAGTCACTGTACTACAGTTTAGTAAACCACCGCATGGATGATTATACTTCAGAGCTCATGTTGTGCAGTGCATGGGTGCCCCAGCTGCCGTTGTCTGGTTACAATGAATGAATGAATGCGCTCCGCATAGCGCTTTCAAGAGAGCGCTAGCGTATGTTGAGGGAGGGTAACGTGTGTGTCCGAGCGACTTCACATTCCCTACCGTTGGTTACAATATCACCAAAAGTCTGCATGCTGCATGCTGATGCGAAGATGATTGAGGGTGCATGGGGATGTTTTGAAGTGCAGATTCAGGGTCGTCCATGGCAGCCATACTGGCCGCAGTGTCCTTGTTCCAAGTGTTTCCTTTTCTAGTTACTAGGAAGAAAGTTTCCCAAACCACTGCAAGCATGAGTCCACTTCAAAGTGCATGTAGTGCAATGCAATGGCATGTTTTGAAGTGCTTGTCAAGGGTCGTCCATGGCAGGAATACTGGCGCAGTGGCTATTGTTCACAACAGCACTTGTACCAATCAACTGCAGCCATGTCAGCTCTGGCGTGCTGTTTCCATCCTGGCAGAGTGCATGCAGTGTAGTGCTTGGGATGTTTTGAAATGCAGATTCAGGGTCAGCCATAGCAGTAATTCTGCCACAGTGGTCGTTTTTCTGATCACAGTAGCTGTACTACAGTTTAGTAACAGTTAGGTTGTTCAGGGCAGCAATACTGGCCGCAGTGTCCTTTTTCCAAGTGTTTCCTTTTCTAGTTGTTTCCCAAACCACTGCAAGCATGAGTCCACTTTATAGTGCATGCAGTGTAGTGCATTGGGATGGTTTGAAGTGCAGATTCAGGGTCGACTATGGCAGACTGGTCGCAGTGTCCTTTTTCCAAGTGTTTCCTTTTCTAGTTGTTTCCCAACCCACTGCAAGCATCATACTGAGTCGACTGCAAAGTGCATGTAGTGTAGTGCATTGGCATGTATTGGGATGTTTTGAAGTGCAGGGTCAGGGTCGTCCATGGCAGCAACAGTGGCCGCAGTTGTCATGGTTCTGCCTACAGTTTGACCCAACAACTGCATGCATGTTTCCACTTCAGAGTGCATGTAGTGTAGTGCATTGGCATATTTATGAAGTGCAGGTTCAGGGTCGTCCATGGTAGCAATACTGGCCGCAGTGTCCTTGTTTCAAGTGTTTTCTTTTCTAGTTATTTTTCAAACCACTGCATGCATGAGTCCACTTCAAAGTGCATGCAGTGCAATGCCATGGCATGTTTGAAGTGCAGGTTCAGGGTCGTCCATGGTGGCAATAGTGGCCGCAGTGTCCTTTTTATAAGTGTTTCCTTTTCTAGTTATCTCCCAAACCACTGCATGCATCATACTGAGTCCACTTCAGAGTGCATGTAGTGTAGTGCATTGGCATGTAATGGCATGTTTTGAAGTGCAGATTTGGGGTCGTCCATGGTAGCACACTGACGCAGTTGTCTTGGTTCTGCTTACAGTTATGACACCGACCCACTGCATGCTTGTTTCCACCTCAGAGTGCATGCAGTGTAGTGCATTGGGATGTTTGAAGTGCTCTCCGAGGGGCAGTCATGGCAGCACTACTGTCACAGTAGTTGCGGCTCTGAATACAATTGCACCAATCGACTGCGTGCATGTTTCCATTTCAGAGTGCATGTAGTGCATTGGCATGTTTTGAAGTGCAGATTCAGGGTCTTACAGTTACGGTACCGACCGACTGCATGCATGTTTTCACCTCAGATTGCATGTGGTGTAGTGCATTGGGATGTTTTGAAGTGCAGGTTCAGGGTCGTCCATGGTAGCAACTCAGACGCAGGTGTCATGCTTCTGCTTACAGTTACGGTACCGACCCACTGCATGCTTGTTTTCCCATCAGAGTGCATGTAGTGCAGTTCACTGGGATGTTGTGCCAATGATGGCACGTGAAGGGTCGTCCATGGCAGCAATGCTGGCGCAATGTCCTGTTCAAAGTGTGGCCTTGTTCTGCTTTGCACACTTGTACCCATTGGATCCATGATGTTTCCATTCCAGAGTGCATGAAGTGCAGTGCAATCGTTGCTCTGATGTTGGGGATGTTTCAAATGCACGCTAGGGTCGTCTATGGCAGCAATACTGCCGCAGTTGCGTTGTCGTTCTTTCTACAGTTACTGTACCAATCCACTGCATGTTGTTATTTGTAAGGGTCGTCCATGGCAGCAGTAAGCGTCCTCCATGGCAGCAATACTGCCGCAGTGGCTACTGTTGTCTATAGTTACTGCACCGATCAACTGCATGCATGTTTCCACTTCAAAATGCATTTAGTGCAGTGCATTGGCATGATGTGAAGTGCACGCTAGGGTCGCCCATGGCAGCAATACTGCCGCAGTTGCGTTGTCGTTCTTTCTACAATTACTGTACCAATCCACTGCATGTTGTTATTTGTAAGGGTCGTCCATGGCAGCAGTAAGTGTCCTCCATGGCAGCAATACTGCCGCAGTGGTTAAAACTCTGTATACAGTGTTACCAATCCACTGCATGTCTAGTTTGTAAGGGTCGTCCATGGCAGCAGTAAGGGTCGTACATGGCAGCAATACTGCCACAGTGGTTGGAACTTCTGAAAGCAATGTTACCAATCAACTGCATGCCTAAACCTGTTTCAGGGCATCTGCATGGGAGCTGGTGAAGTGCATGTTACGGGTCCTTGAGGGCAGCAGTACTGCCACAGTTGTTAAAAAGACAGTTTTGTGTTGCATGAATAGATTATCTTTGTTTATGGAAAGCGTGAAGGGTATGTGCATGTGATATACACTGTTATGATCCATGATGTTACACAAGGGTTACGGTAGGGAATGTGAAGTCGCCCCGACACACACATTACCCTCCCTCAACTTACGCTAGCGCTCTCTTGAAAGCGCTATGCGGAGCTCATTCATTCATTCATACACAAGGGTTGATGGTTGTGTTCATTACCAACCAAAAATGGGTTTGTATTTGTTCCCTGATGGTTGAGCAGAGGTGGTTTGCAGATGATGCACCATGTGGCGGGCTTATGTTTGGTGATGTTGGCTTCTGGCCATTCCCAGTCCCTGCTGACTGCTTTCTGTGGGTATGCAGACCTCTTTGTGAAAGTATTGAGCCATGCAACAGGTTAGATGCGCTGGCAAGAGCTGCAGTGTCTGACATGCATGGGGATCGCCACCCAAAGGAGTCTTGGGCTGCTCATGACAAAGCTCTGACAGGCTCTGACGCTGACACATCAAAGCCATCACCTGCACCACCAGTTTACCTGAAGTGAAGTGGAACAGTCTTTGTGGTTGGTTTGTGATGGTTGTTACATCACAAAGGAATGCTTTACACTGGTTCTGCATTTGTATTGGGTTGCATGATGATGACGGTTGAGCAGAGTGGTTTAAGGGTTGGAGTCAGATAATTGAATGAAATATCACATATGATTCAGGATCACACACTGCTTGTGTATGTTTTGAGGGCAAGGTGAATTCCTGGGTTTGTGTTTGTTCCCTGATGGTTGAGCAGAGTGGTTTCAGGGTTGGAGTCAGAAACCTAAACCCTAATTGAATAATGAGTCATTTATGATTCAGGATCACACACTGCTTGTGTATGTTTTGAGTAGATTCACCTTGTCATGGGTTGAGGTTGCGATTAGGGTTGTCATGGGTTAAAGTTAGGGTTTGAGACTAGGGTTGTCTTGTCTTGCAGATAGACAGAAGAAACACGCCCGTCATGGCTGCTATTGGTGATGTTATGGTTTCAAGGTATATTCAGCAAGCCTGTATATGTTTGAAGGAACCTAGCAAGCTGAGTGAATCTGTCATGTATCGGCTGAACAGGCTGAATACATGTAAGACACCGCAGCTCATGCCAGCGCATGTAACCTGTTGCATGGCTCAGAAATTTTTACATTCATGCGGGTGGATCCTGATACAGCAATTGTCGCCTCACTAACGCCATTGTCTCATCACTGTCTCCCTACAAAAGTAACGTATCGCCTGACAAATCAATAGTGTCATTGCAAGCCTTATCAATGATAGTCGATAGACAAGGGTCACAGGGCTGTACGCCTTTGGAATCGCATGCGCATAGCATCATGTCGTTGACCGAGTTCGACCGATCCGACGCGAACGATCAAATCCGTCCTGATGCGAACGATCCGACGCTAGCTGCGAGTCAGCTGCAGCCCCAGTGATCAGTACTGCCAGTAGTACTGCGGCCAGATACATAAACTTTATGCTTCAAGCAAATCGGCGCAGGTTTATCAGCATTTTAACCCAGCCTAGCCATGCAGCCCCCACTGTCCGTGTTGGCCGCCGCAGACCCGTCAGCGGGTCGGCCCGCAACTTGCGACAGCCTGACGCGGGCGTCCACTTATGCCTGTTCGTTTGGAGGTTGCACGATTGTTTTAGCACAAAAACATCGTTTGTGTACTGGTGTCTTGGTACTGTTAGTCCCAAGATTCCATACGCACATTGTTTTACTGCTGGTCCTATGTGGCAACACAGCCACGTGTGCGTTTGGAGGCCTTAGATCACTCTAGAAGCAGAAGCAGAGGCATATATCAGGTGACGGTAGACGCAACCGCGAGCAGTATGCTGGTCACGAAGTAAGAGTTCGTTGGCTGCTCTCCGACGCGACAGCACCACACAATATCATCATAAGGGGTCCGGAGAGCTCTCTGGCTGGTGACCCCCTGGCAGCTCTTGCCAACGTATCTGACCAGGGCTCAGTCACTTTCACATAACGACTCCACTGGAATTGACAATTTCAGAAGCCATGCTTTCAACGAGTCCGAGCCTGAAATTGAGTCCGTCCTCGCCCAAATCAACAAGCACCCAGTTGTGCGACAGGTACCATACAACCCAAGTACTGCCCGTTAGAAGCGACCGCTAATGAAACAGTCTCGTGCAGGACACTGCAACTCTCGCCAGCGCATTTGACTTGTTACATGGCTCAGTCACATTCACAGTCTCAACCAGTGCGTCAATAGTGTGCCCCAGACTCTGAAGCCAGTCCCTGAACCATTTGTAACAAGCTTCAGAGTTGAATGAAACACAACGCCAAGTTGTCTAGTTGAACAAAGGTTACGCCTTGCATGGTCCGTGAGCTTCAAGCGTCACACGCGCTGACGTTTGCTGCCCCTGGTTGCTGTTGCTGCTGCTGCTGCTGCCGGGTCCACCCCTGCGGCAGCAGCAGCAGCAGAGGATCTGCGAGTAGATCTGCCGTTGGCTGCTGTGCTGGCATGCTGCTGCTGCTCGCTGGCAGCAGTGGCAGCTTTGGTGTTTGATCCAGATCGCTTGGAGGAGACATGCTGCTGCTGCTGCTGCTGTGGCGGCGGCGGCGGTGG
This sequence comes from Coelastrella sp. UTEX B 3026, assembly GCA_002588565.1. Lineage (NCBI taxonomy): Eukaryota > Viridiplantae > Chlorophyta > Chlorophyceae > Sphaeropleales > Scenedesmaceae > Coelastrella > Coelastrella sp. UTEX B 3026. The sequence continues at coordinate 19,137 of NSMO01000684.1, forward strand.
GTCAGTACTGGCAGCAGCATCTGGATCGGCAGCACCTTTGTGGTTGGACCGCCGGGTCCCTCCATGCTGCTGCTGCTGTTGCTGCTGCTGCTGTTCGTGTGCGAGCTGTATGTCCATAGCAGCCTCACCTTCAGCTGCTGCTGTCGATGGTATTGCTGCTGCTGCTGCTGCTGGTGGTGGTGCAGCCACCTTCTCTTTTGCCGAGTTGCCATTTGAAGACTTGCGATTCGAAGTTCTGCGGTTGGTGTGTGCTGCTGTAGCAGCAGCATCCACTGCTGCTGCTGCTGCTGCTGCTGCTGCTGCTGCTGCTGCTGCTGCTGCTGCTGCTGCTGCTGCTGTGGGGTCATCAGCAGCTGGCTTGCTGTCTGTGTCTGCTGCTGCCTGAGTTGCCATTGGCGTTGCTGCTGCTGCTTCTGGTGCAGATCCAGTTTGACTCCGGCGTCTCTTGCGTGCCAGCTGCTGCCGCTGCTGCTGCTGTGGATCAACAGCAGTTGCTGGACTCTCAGCACCAGCAGCGGCAGCAGCAGCGGGCTCCTGCTTTTCCTGAGCAGCAGCATGATGCTGCTCTTGCCGTCGCTGCTGCTGCTGCTGCTGCTGCTGCTGCTGCCGTTTTTGATGCTCCAAGAAGATTGCCTTCAAGATTACTCGTGCTAGAGCCCCGTGAACTTCATCTTCGTCTGATGCTGCTGCTGCTGGTGGTGGATCAGCAGCACTGCTGCCAAGCCTCGCCGCCGCTGCTGCCAGTGCTGCTGCTAGATCTTCAGGCTTGGCAGCAGCAGCAGTACTGCTGCTGGCAAGGACTGACTGCATCAGGTCAGTCGATAGCAACTGTTGCAGCAGGTGCTGTTGCTGCTGCTGCTGATGATCTGTATCGCCAGCTGCTGCTGATGCTGTGGCAACAGCAGCACTACCTTCTGCGTGCTGCTGCTGCTGCTGCTGGGCGGCCGCTAGCTTCTTCTCAGCTTCCTTCAACTGCTTTTCAAGATCTACTACCTGCTGCAGGTGTCTTTGCGCGGCAGCAGTTGCTGCTGCTATCGTAGCATCCAAGGTTTTCTGGAGTCTGGAATTGTCCAAATTTTGTTTCAAGTCTGCAACTTCAGATCTCGCGGCGGCCAGATCAGATCTCGCCAAGGCCAGATCAGCTCTCGCCGCTGCTAGATCAGCCTCAGATCGCTCGAGCTGTGATGTGAGTCTCAAGGTTTCTGATCTCAGCTGCTTGATCTGATCTGCTGCTGCCAGATCAGGCTGCTGCTGCTGCTGCTGTTGCAAGCCGCCTGCTGCCTTGCCTTTGGACTTCCTGCTGCCGGTCAGTGGCACTGCTGCTGCCTCTGCTGCTGCTGCTGGATCTACCAACCCAGCCTGATCGGCAAGCACGTCTGCCGCTGCTGTTGCTGCTGTTGCTGCTGCTGCTGCCTCGGGGTGGCTGGCAGCAGCGTCATGTGCTAGTGCTGCCAGTGCTGCTTCAGCCACTTGTAAGCGCTGTGCTGTCGTCTGCAGTTACATAATAGGTGCAAAAGCTGTCACTTGATAATAAGGCAATCATGTATTTACACATGCTTTATGTTTGTTATTATGTTTTGTGTGTATTCTTGTGGACTAAGATTGTCACTATGGTTTGTGAGTGTAGGTCTGCGAGCGGCCTAGTCCAAAGTCTAACTTTTGTGGGTGGTTTACACTGTTTCACCCAGATTTTAAGCCCTGCTCAAGCGCACTCAGTGCAAAGAAAGTCTCCAGAGTTCAGGCCAGGTTGCTGGCGCTGTGCTTCTGCTGCTGCTGCTGCTGCTGCCCGAAGTCTGCCAACTGAATGAGCAGCCCTAAATGTCGATTCCAAACATCAACACAATGGTACATAACACATATAAATTAGCAAGTGTGTTACTGTTTTCCTTTATGGATACATAACTACAAACAAGTCTGAGAGTTACCTGTAGAGCCGCTTTGAGCCCCTCCTGTGTGATACTTGCTGCTGCTGTCGCTGCTGCTGCTGCTGCCTCTGCTGCTGCTGCCCGAGCTTCTGCTGCTGCCACAGCTCTGGCAACAACAGCATGAGCCGAGCTAAACATTTTTGACAACTCTTGATCTGTGCTTTGCCATTTATTGTACATATACGCTGCTGCTTTTCGCAGCTGCTCGCATTCCTGAGTAACACTTGTTATTTGCTGTTTGTAACTGTTACATTTTTGAACGAGCTGCTCGAGTAGATCATGCAGCTCCGGTGGCATCTGCTGCTGCTGCTGCTGCCCGGCAGCAGCGATGGCAGCAGCAGCACGGCCCAGGGTGCCGATGCTGCCGCCGGTGCTGACGGCGGGCGTGGCAGCAGCACCGTGGCGGCTGGCACCTCCGGTGACGGTTGGCGTTGCTGCTGCTGCTGCTAGATCGCTGGCAGCAGCAGCAGTGGTGGGAGCAGAACATGCTTTCCTACTGTAGTAGATTCCCTGCTGCCGTTCAGCAGCAGCGATGGCCGCTAGATCAGGACCTGCTGGGGTGAGGCCCGCCAACAGCTCTTCGAGCTGCTGCTGCCGCTGCTGCTCTTGCTGCTGCCAGCTGGTTTCTGCTGCTGCTGCTGCCGCCGCTGCTTCGTCCTCCTGCTGCTGTTGCTGCTGCCACTGCTGCACTAAGTGCTGAAGGTTATGCTCTTCTTCTGATGTTATCCCCGGCTGCTGCTGCTGCTGCTGCTGATCCAATGCTGCTGCTGCTGCTGCCAACTTGTTGGCACTGCTGCCCGCAGCAAGTGCTGCTGCTGCTGCTTGTTGTATTGCTGCTGCTGCCGCCGGCAGCGGTGGTGTCGCAGATCGACTGCCGACCACAGCAGCCACATCATCAACGGCAGCAGCGGCAGCAGCAGCGCCTAGATCTGCAGCATGCTGTGCTCCACTTTCACCCATCGTGGGCTCTGGTTGATCTGCTGTCGTTCCTAGTTGCTGCTGCTGCTGCTGCTCATTGTCTATAGACCTGTCGGGCCTGCCGGCTCCATCTTTCTGCTGCTGATGCTGCTGCTGTTGCAGCTGCTGCTGTGCGTCAGCAGATGCAGCAGCGTCGTGCATTTGATGAACCTGAAGATCAACCAATGCAGCCTGCACACTCTGCTGCTGCTGCTGCTGCTGTTGAAGACCATTAGCAAGGATCTGCTGCTGCTGCTGCTGCACATGATCCTGGTCAGTATGTTGCCCAATGTGCTCAGCAACACCTCCCTGTAGCTGCTGCTGCTGCTGCCGCTGCTGCCTCTGTTTGCCAGCAGCAGTGGCAGCAGCGATCTCTGCTGCTGGCGCTCCGGCAGCAGTAGCCATGCTGGCAGCAGTAACTGCTGTGCAAGCTTATTGTTCAAGCAGCTATGCGGGAACCCTTGCTTATATTGGGTTCAACTTCTTTTCTCAGATTTAGCAGATCTCACCGAGGCAGCTACTGCATAGGCATTCAGACTGTCTGTGCATGAAGTGTTACTGCTACTGCTGCTGCTGCTGCTGCTGCTGGTGGTGGTTTGCTACAGCAATACAGCTGCCTACAGAAGAACAAGGGGCGGCCGGATTCACTGTTGCAATACGTCCTTATGCCAGAGACAGCAATGTCTTCTTATGCAGCAGGACTATTGCGTCATTGATGTAACCAACTTTGAACGCGCAACTTGGGCCTTACTCGGCTATTCTACAGCTTATACATGTTTACAGCGTTATATGATTGGGTTGCTGCGTTGGGTTCCCGCTCGGAATGTTTATCAGCGATTCGGAGAGCCCATTGGCGTTGCCATCGCACAGCATTACAGGCTAAAGCCAGCTGGACCGAACAGTCCCGGGCGCGCACCTTTGTACATCTAGGTACATATGTTATAACTCTTTGCGCTGTTTCGAGGGGAATTAGCCATTGTATGTGCTGAATCTTACAGGTAAATATGTAAGCCCCTGCGGCTGCTCAAAACGGTGCTCTATGTGTGTCCGAACAATATGATGTCAATGAAGGCAGTGTTATGTTACAGTAAAGCCGTAAGCGGGGCGGCCTCTAGACGATTTTGACAGGTGCCCGGTGCACCGATCTGATGCTGGCAACAGTAGGTATGCGTCAGCGGTCAATAGTCAAGTCAGTTGAATACAAAAGAACATGCTATTGTTTATGCTCTACACAGGCGCAGCGCGCAAACTGCACGTCGCACGGTACACACTTTGCGACTCATAACTAACAAGACCTCGCACGACTAATAAGGCGTGATATGTTTCACGCACATGACATCTGCTGCTTTGATGTCCTAAGCAGCCAAGCGGTGCCGGAGGGCTGTTGATGGACTCGACTGTTGCTGCTGCATCGATTGCACACAGCTCCACTCGTCCTTATGCGTTCCGCACAATTGGTAACCCGCAACAAGCCCTTCAACAACCTCTTTCAGCACTCCGTGCGCTACATCGCACGACCAAAGACCAGAACAGCTCCATCGGCCATGGCGCAACCACAAACAGCAGATGTCAGCTTCACTCCCCGAGTGTTGTCCATTCAATCGAGCGTAGTGCACGGCTACGTTGGGAATAAATGCGCGGTATTTCCGTTGCAGCTACTCGGCTTCGACGTGGACCCTGTCGTGTCTGTTCAGGTGGGCAGGCAACCAGCGCAGCTGTACTGTAGCAACGCAACTCGGGCACAGTACTGTCGAGCGAGGCAGCAACAGCAGCAGCAGCAGCAGCAGCAGCAGCAGCAGCAGCAGCAGCAGCAGCAGCACATACCCACTGGGTGGTTGGGAGTGGGTGGGGTAACAGACAGCAACAAGATCTGCAAGGAAGGACAACTAATCAGCGATGAAAAATATTTGAAAAAACAAGATCACAACAGTACTCGAGCCAGCTCGGCAAGCAGCTACAGCTACAGCAGCAGCAGCAGCAGCAGCACGTACTGCTTGGGTGATTGGGGGCTGGGGCGTCGAGAACCAGACAGTAGTAAGAACTGCAAGGAGACTAACAACCAATCAGCCGTACACAATAATCAGCAAACAAACTTAAACAGTACACTCAAGCCAGCCTGCTCGGCACATCTTGAAAGGGACATGACCTTCAGCAGCTACAGCAGCAGCAGCAGCAACACGTACTGCTTGGACGATTAGGAAAAGAGGGGAGGACCTTAAGAACCTACAGCTGCAGCAGCAGCAGCAGCAGCGCCGCGCACCCCTTGGGTGATTGGGAGTGGGTGGGGTAACAGACAGCAACCAGATCAACCAGGAGACCAACAACCAATCAGCCATGCGCACCAACAAATTGTTTGTCTTGTTTGTTGTTTGTTTCCTGAGAGGGACATGTCCCTGGGCAGCTACAGCTACAGCAGCAGCAGCAGCACATACTATTTGGGGTATAGGGGGTGGGTTGGGTACCAGACAGTAACAAGAACTGCAAGGAGACTAACAACTGATCAGCCATGCACGCTAGCTGACAAACAAATCAAATCAGTACTCGGGTCAGCTCGGCATTCTCTCCCCCAAAGGACACATCCTGGGGAAGCTACAGCAGCAGCAGCTGCAGCACGTACTGCTTGTTGAGAGGGGAGGGGGAGTAACAGAGCGCACCAAGACCTGCTGTTCTAATGCTGCCGCCGCCGCTGCTGCTGCTGCTGCTGCTGCTGCTGCTGCTGTAGTTCTCCAACCACACGGGTTATCCTACTATTAAGGGCCACGTATTTGACGGTGATCATCTACGGTGTATTCTGGCGGGACTGAAAGCAAACGATTTGATCTGTCATACACATCTATTGACAGGTCAGTGCTGCTGCCACTGCTGCTGCTGCTGGCCCGCCTGCTGAACGTTTATCCTTGCATTTGAATTCTGTATGAACTCCAATTAAAATGTTTTGACATGCATCTGTTAGTTCAACCCGCGACAATTTTGGGTAGACACTGTTCCTGTTTTGTATATCACGCGCATTGTCAAGTCAGTGCTGCTGCTGCTGCTGCTGCTGGTGGTGCTGGTGCTGGTGGCCTGCTAAACATCGCTTCTTGCAATGAACTCCAATTGAGATATCGTGCCAGGCATCTGTAGTTCCTGAAATCCGACCTGTGACGAATCTGGATAGATTCTGTTTCTGTTTTGTGTATCATACATATTGTCAGGTCAGTGCTGCTGCTGCTGCCACTGCTGCTGCTGCCGGCCCGCCTGCTGAGTGTTGATCCTTGCAAAATATTCCTGTATGAACTCCAATTAAAATGCTTTGACATGCATCCGTTACTTGAACCCGCGACAATTCTGGATAGACACTGTTCCTGGTTTGTATATCACGCACATTGACAGGTTAATGCTGCTGCTGCTGCCACTGCTGCTGCTGCTGCTGGTGCTGGTGCTGGTGGCCTGCCTGCTAAACATCGGTTCTTGCAATGAACTTCTGTATGAACTCCAACTGAGCTATCGTGCCAGGCATCCTGTAGTTCAAATTGCAGCTAGTTCTCGTTAGACCCTGTTCCTGACTCATATATTGCACACATTGTCAGGTTAATGCTGCCACTGCTGGTGCTGCTGCTGCTGCTGCTGCTGCTGCTGCTGCTGGCCTGCCTGCTAAACATCGGTCCTTGCAATGCACTTCTGTATGAACTCCAATAGAGATGTCGTGCCAGGCATCTTGTATAATCTGTAGTCTAACCCGTGACAAATTCTGGATAGACTCTGTTCCTGTTTTGTATACAATGCATGTTGTCAGGTCAGTGCTGCTGCTGCTGCTGCTGAGTGTTGATTCTTGCAAATTATTCCTGTATGAACTCCAATTGAGATATCGTGCCAGGCTTCCTGTAGTTCCTGAAAATTGAAATGTGGCGAATCTGGATAGACACTGTTTCTGCTTTGTGTATCATACATGTTGTCATGCATATTTTCATACATGTTTACAGGTCAGTGCTGCTGCTGCTGCTGCTTGCACAGCTTGTATGGGTTTATATCTCTCTGAGCAGTAGCACCAGCAGCAGCAACAGCGACTTTGGCTCATTTCTTGCATATGCATCTTTGGTCCAAAGGTCCAAATGGCAGCATGCTGCTCTTTGTTGCTCAGTGCTGCTGCTGCCGCTGCTGCTGCCACCGCTGCTGCCACTGCTGCTGCTGCTGTAGGTTACATCGGATCTCTATCTCTTTTAGAAGCAGTGGCAGCAGTTGCACAAGAACTGAAAACTGTCAACCCGGGACTAACCTATGGTAGGTCTGCCTCGTCGTAACTGTGTGTTTGTTGCTTTTTGCTTGTTACTTTGGCACAGCAGCAGCAACCACTGTGGCAGCAGCAAGAATGGCAGCGGCACATCTGGCAGCAGCAAGAATGGCAGCCTCAATCTAGGCAACAATTACGCAGCACTGAAACGTTTGACACAAGCACCACATATGGGAAATTTTCACAGTTATCAAAAAGTATCAGAACGCTTTTGTTGTGATCTGCGGCAGCACCGGCAGCAGCACCGGCAGCAGCACCGGCAGCAGCACCGGCAGCAGCACCGGCAGCAGCACCGGCAGCAGCACCAGCAGCAGCACCGGCAGCAGCACCGGCAGCAGCAGCGGCAGCAGCAGCTGCAGCACGCATGATTCAGATCATCTCTGCTAGCAACATCAGCACATTGCAACGGCTGTCACAGCAGCAGCAGCAGCACCACCAAACCGCCGCTGCTGCTGCTACTGCTGCCGCTTATGCTAAATCTCGCAATCTGTGACCCAGCTCTGGGTGACCGAGGCCAGCTTTACGTGTCTCAAGATCTCGTCAATGCGTACCGGACAACGTTGGTGCCTCTGTCAGATACTTTGAACACCAAATTAAACTAAAGCGGAGTGCTTGATGCCAACAGTGTTTGTGGTGGCCGCCGCCGCTGCTGCCGCTGCCGCTGCTGCTGTTGCTGCCGCTGCTGCTGTTGCTGCCGCTGCTGCTGCTGCTGCTGCCTCCTGTGGCACATATTTCAGTCTGTGACCCAGTTCTGGGTGACGAAGGTCGACTCTACGTGTGTCAAGATCTCGTCTATGCGTACCGGACAACACTGGACCCTTGGGCAATATCCAAAACCCCGGCATCCACCCACATTTATGCTGCTGCTGCTGCTGCTGCTGCTGCTGCTGCTGGTGCTGCTACTGCTGCTGCTGTGAGTCAGTTGTGGGTGATGAAGGTCAACTCTACGTGTGTCAAGTTTCAGTGTATACCAACAACACTGGTGCCTTGAGTGAATATCCAAAACCTGGCTATTCAAGTGCACTGCTGCTGCTGCAGATTGTGACCCAGTCCTGGGTGACGCAGGTCGACTCTACGTGTCTCAGGATCTCGTCAATGCATACCGGACAACAATGGTGCCTTCGTCAGACACTTTGAACACCAAATGAAACTAAAGCGGAGTGCTTGATCCCAACAGTGTTTGTGGTGGCCGCCGCCGCTGCTGCCGCTGCCGCCGCTGCTGCTGCTGCTGCCTCCTGTGGTACATATTTCAATCTGTGACCCAGTCCTGGGTGACGAAGGTCGACTGTACGTGTCTTAAGATCTTGTCAATGCATACTGGACAACACTGGACCCTTGGGCAATATCCAAAACCCCGGCATCCACCCACATTTATGCTGCTGCTGCTGCTGCTGCTGCTGTGAGTCAGTTCTGGGTGATGAAGGTCAACTCTACGTGTTTCAAGATCTCATCGACGCATACCGGACAACATGAGTGCCCTTAGCCACCCTTGACAGACATTCCACCCCCGAGTATTCATGTGCATTGATGCTGCTGCTGCTGCTGCTGCTGTAGTCTGTGACCCAGTGCTGGGTGACGGAGGTCAATTGTACGTGTTTCAAGCGCTTGTTAATGCATACTGAACAACACTGGTGCTCTGAGTGGATGTTCAAACCCCGACCATCCAAGTGCATTAACGCGCTGCTGCTGCTGCTGCTGCTGTAGTCTGTGACCCAGTTCTGGGTGACGAAGGCCAGCTTTACGTGTCTCAAGATCTCGTCAATGCGTACCGGACAGTGCTAGTGCCTTTGGCAGATACTTTAACACCAAATCAATTTGAAGCGGAGTGCTTGACAGGATTGGAAGTTCATACAGAACAAGATGCACTGGCAGCAGCAGAAAAATTGCACCAAATGGGTCCAAAAACAGTGGTATGAATACACACACCTTCGCGCTTTTACCGGTTTAAGTGGTGTTTTCTGATTGCACATTGTCATTCTAGTTCATACCGACAGGACGCACTGGCAGCAGCAGAAAATTTGCACCAAATGGGGCCAAAAACAGTGGTGAGAATGTTACAAGTACGGTACATAACAATATTATTGTTTGTTCCATGGCAATTCTCTGGTTTGGTAGCTGTTAGGGCTGATCAATGAGCTATTGCATGAATGGACCTGGTGAATGTGTAGAAAGTGGTTTGTAGCGGATTGCTTGACAGAATTGGAAGTTCATACAGAAAGAGACGCACTGGCAGCAGCAGAAAGATTGCACCGAATGGGACCAAAAACAGTGGTATGGAGAATGTGATTTCTCTGCATGAAAATCAAGATGTTTTCTAAATCTACCTTTAATTAATGTTCAATATGAATACAAACCAAAATGTAAACCGTGAAACCGTGGTGAATGCAGAATACGTGGTGTCTCCCATATACGTTTAAATACTTGTTCACTGTGTTCAGCCACTTACTTTTTCCATTGATTATTCACTGGGGCCAAAAACAGTGGTAGGCATGAAGCTTTGCCTAATAAATGTTTTGTGTGAAAACGAATCACTGGCAGCAGCAGAAACATATTGCTTCAAATGGGGCCAAAAGCATGACGCCTACGAAGTATGTGGTACTTAACGATATCATTGTGAGAGTTTTAATCGTGTGTTCAAGCCCAGATAGCAGCAGCCCCATGGCAGCAGTGGCAGCAGCAATGGTTTTGACAACTCTCACTGCCTCAGTTTCATTCATTCTTTGAGCATTTTGAATTCCCAGATTACAGCAAGACCATTTTGAGCTTCAAGGCTTTGGCAGCAGCAGCAGCAGCACACTGAAATCAACTCGGTTTTGACTATTGATGCATTGCAGATCAAGGACAAGTCTCAAGCTTATACGGCTTGGCAGCAGCAGCAGCAGCAGTAGCACACTGAAATCAAGGTTTGCTCAATCGTGTTTTTTGTTGTGTTTTGCACTGCAGGTCATCACCAGTATGAGTCCATTGCCACACCCAGAATACTCAAGTCCAGACAGAAGCAGCCCCGTGGCAGCAGCAGCAGCAGCAGTGCCCCAGCAGCAGCAGTCCCAGCAGCAGCAGCAGCAGCAGCAGTATATAACACTGATAGGGTCAACACAAGTGCCACAGGCTGATGGCTGCCCGGCCAAATTCAGGTTGAGAATTCCACAAATACCTGGATACTTCACAGGCACAGGTAAAATCACAGTAATAACGCCGCTGTGCTTGTGCAGCAGCAGCATCCTGATGTTGATCAAGCCCTCGTTTTGTTTCAGGATTGACTGAGGCCATTAATAGGAACGTCTAGAAATCACCTGTTGTTTTTCTTGTTGGATCTCACAGCTCATGAATGAATGAATGAATGAGCTCCGCATAGCGCTTTCAAGAGAGCGCTAGCGTAAGTTGAGGGGGGGTAATGTGTGTGTCGGAACGACTTCACATTCCCTACCGTCCGCTCTCGTCCCCGAAGGGGCGAGAGGGCTATCACAGCTCACAGATACCCGGATACTTCACAGGCACAGCTACAAAAGCGGGAGTAACAGTTATATGTTGTGATCATTTTCATTTATCAATCCTTTTGTGAAACATCGTGTTATGAAGATCTTGCAAATACCCAGATACTTCACAGGCACAGGTAATATAACGGGAGCAACGGTTATAATAAACTTAGTGTTTGCAATTGTTACTGACTGTAAGTTTTGAGAATTGTGATCAAGTGGTTTTGGGAATGCACCACGTATAATACACAGGAACAAAAGGGGGAGTAACAGTCACGTATTGTGAAGAATTGTGTTTTTGAGTCTCTTCAAAAATCGTGTTGAGTGTATATTAAGGTTTTGCAAATACCCCAGCCCACGTGGATGGCAGACGTGCAATTCAGACAGTGCGGGGACCCTGCATACAGGCAAGCCAGCTTTGTTCACCAGCATGCATGCTTCTGCCTTCATTTCCTGTTTGATTTGCATCTATTCAGAAACTATTATGAAGTTTTACTTTTGTTATGGCAGGCGTGACACAGCGGGTCTGCTGACACCAGCTGTCAACACCAATACAGTCAGCACATTGTGCTGTTATCGTTGTGCCTGCCTGTCAATATTTCCAGAGTGTTCAGGTGCACCCATTCAGGAGCACTCATCATTGCTACAGTGAGAAGCACCTCTGGATATGACATTGCTTCTATGTTGTGAAATGGGTGGAACATTTCACAACATAGAAGCAATGTTATATCCAGAGGTGCTTCTCACTGTAGCAATGATGGGTGCTCCGAGATGAATGAATGAGTCCCGCATAGCGCTTTCAAGAGAGCGCTAGCGTACCTCAATGCTGCTTCACAGGCACAGGTAAATGCCAGGTTTGATGGTTATATTGTTTATGTAATCTGATCTTTGCCATGAAAAGTCTTTTGTGATTATGAGTAAGCGTTTATGTAATGTGATCATTGCCATGAAAAGTCTTTTGTGATCTTGAGTAAGCGTTTATGAATATTGTGGATTATTTTGAGAGGATTGCAGTACGGACCCTACACCCTCCGCAGGGGTCAGAAGAAGAAGACGAATTAACCTTTCCAGCCACAAGGCCTTTGGGACGTATTTGGTGGCTCAGCCACACTGACACCACAAGATACGCAGGGGGTTGAACTGCTACTGGATCAGAGATCCAGGTCTCGGTGGCCAGAGGCTGCCGGTATCTACAATCAATTTGAAGGGTACCAGCATCCCATGAGTCATTCGCTGGCTCGCCGGCTAGTGCCGGGCGGGTTTGAAACCGTGGAGTATTGGATATATATTGCTGTTGAAATAAAAGCTTTACAGGAAACATGTGATGAAAGCTCTACAATTACTGCAATACTTGATAGACATCAAGGTAGTACTTGCAACGCATGTCGTTATTTTGTTATTCTGGGTTCGTAACAATGTTGAGGTTGCCTATCCACCGATCTTTGGTGCATGCTCCACCAAGACTTCAAAAGCTGATGATATTGTAGTTGATTATAATCAAAATGGAGGCCCACCAATGATCATTGTACTTTGGGAAACACTTTCAACTTGTTTACAACTTGGTCTCTCAGGCTGCTGCTGCTGCTGCTGCTGCCACACGGGGCTACTTGCTGCTGATAATTGCTTTTGGCCTGGACACACAAAGACCCACACAACCTTGCAACTGTAGCAGCAGAAGACGCCTTTTTAACTTTGTTGCTGCCACTGCCATTGCCACTGCTGCTGCTGCTGCTGCCGCACATGGGACTTGTTGTCTGCCTTGCTTTTGACCTGGTCACACAAACACCCACACAACCTTGCTGTAGGAGCAGAATACGTCTTCAACTTTGCTGCTGCCACTGCCGCTGCTGCTGCCGCTGCTGCTGCTGCTACCACTGCTGCTGCTGCTGTCACGCAGGGGACTTGTTATCTGCCTTGCTTTTGCCCTGGACTTACAAACAGCCACACAACCTTGCAACCGAACCAGCATAATACGGCTTCAACTTTGCTGCTGCTCCTGCTGCTGCAGCACTGCTGCCGCGCAGGGGACTTGTCATCTGCCTGGCTACTAGCCTGGTCACACAAACACCCACACAACCTTGCAACTGAAGCAGATCATGTCTTCAATACTGCTGCTGCCGCACAGGGGACTTGTTCACTGCTATGCTACTATCCTCTTCACCCAAACACCCACACAACCTTGCAACTGAAACAGATCATGTCTTCAACATTGCTGCTGCTGCACAGGGGACTTGTTATCTGCTTTGTTACTAGCCTGGTCACACAAACACCCACACAACCTTGCATTAGCAGTAGAAAAAGCAGTGGCTGGGCTGCAAGGCGTTTTAGGCGTCACTGCTGCTGCCGCTGCTGCTGCCGTCGGCTGGGATGTGTTGGCTACTAAAGAACTTAGAACAGCAGAAACGTTCAGAGCAAAAGAGTTGAGATTGATTCAAGGGCAGCAGCATATTTTGGAGCCTACTGTTACTATACATGCTGAGCCGTTGTAGGCCTAGGGCTTCAACGGCGGCAGCAGCAGCAGGGGCGGCGGCGGCAGCAGCAGCAGCAGCAGGAGCAGAAGTGTGTGAGGGACAGGAGTGTGGTTGATGCAAGGGCAGCAGCATACATTGGAACTCAATGTTACAGCCCAGGCAGAGGCCTTGTAATAGATGGACTGGGTCCGGCTTCAAGGCTTTGGAACAGGCCCTCGCTGTGTTGGCCCTCCCGTGCCCAAGTCGGGCACTTCCTTTGTAAGAGTTTGTTGAGCGTGTCGGTACTGCTCACGGTGACTAATTGGGCAGGGTACCCGGCAGTGTGCTTTATTTTTTGAACGCCTGGTAGCGCAGCGCATCGAATAGACATGTACATACAGATCTACATGGCACAACCGTCAAGAGTCACAACCGTCAACCGTCAAGAGGTACACGAGGCCATAGGATAGGAAGGAATGGTTGCCCACTCAAGGAGTCCGGCTCGTCTGTAAGCCGTGAATGACTCACTAATATGAACGTGACACGCCACCGCATTCGGCGCCGCGAGCCACTGGCATATTGGCGCTAGTGTCATCGGCCGGTTGTTCCGATGTCGGAACGGTCGACCTGTTGTAGGTGGACTCCACCAGGGCCTGCAGCTTTGCGAAAGTGAAATATTTAAACAGCTCCCAACCGCGAAATAGCGTGTGTTTGGTAATTGTTTGGCGTCAGACGTCGCGAAAATTCGCGTGACAGATTTTGGTTGACAGCAGTAGCTTCTGCCTGGAGGAAGCTTCAACGGCCTTACAGGGCCCGTCCTGTCCCGATCTGTCCGTTAATAGCTTCCTTGAATCACTGAAAACGCTATCGGTTGGCCCCTTCGCGGATTACCGTTAACGGTAATAGCAGCCAACTGGCTGCTATTACCGTTGCAACGCGTTGGCTGCTTGCGAAACATGTATGACATGCATATCCATATGGGAATCTATGGCGCCGTGGCTTCGCGAAAAGATCGAAACTCGGAAAGTGATGGCAGCTCTGGAAGGGGTTCTCGCAAAGAATTCGAAACCGAAAACGTTCGTGCACTGACCAGTGTAGAGGACGGTACTTTTCAGGGTGCGAGGCTTGTACTTGTACAGCAGTAGTCTATTGCACTTGCGTAGATGATTGTACCCTTGCTTGGTTGTCTGGCAGCACCGCACAGATTGTAGCCGCGCTACTGGTCGGTGCTGATCTCCAATACTTTGCAGGACTGCTGCTGCAAAGAACGGTACGTTGCAGGATGGACCAAACGCGAACCCTATGAGTGCGCTTCCTTCTTGACATAGCTTGGACGCCAGGCAGTAGGATGCCTGGTGGAGGGCTGATGACACTTGCACAGGCGCTGACGATGCACACATCGCTGCCAATTTTCTCAACCCTCCAGCAAACGTTGGCCGCAGGACTTCTGAAGGAGCCAGAACAGTTAACGACGAGCCAAGACAGGTGGGCTGAGAATGCACGCAGCTGCGCAGTTACCGGTCTGCAGTTACGGGGACGGGAAGGGGCCGGCTTCCAATGTGCTCAAGTTTAAGCTATTTGGAAGCTGGCCCCTTCCCGTCGCGTCACTGCAGACCGCCGGTACTGGGTAGCTGCACAGCAGCTCGCATGCTAAGCCCACCTGTCTTGGCCCAAATTGGACTGCGACCCTCGCACCTGGCAGGCAGCGCCTCAGGCCCACTGAGTGAAGTTTAGCTCATGCAACAGAAAATGCCAAGCAAATTGCTGTATTCTGCTGTATTATACATGCAAGGGGCCGCCACCCGATGTATGCTGCTGCTCCTGAGTATTTAAAGAATCCTGCATATTCGTAGCTTGTTAATTGACTTGCAAGCCTTGTGCTGTGCTCAGGTGCACTCAAGTGCATGCTTGCTGGCCCTGTGACAACTGCCATCTGTAAAGTTTAGCTCATGCAACATAGAATGCGCATTCATGGCATGCCAAGGAAATTGCTGTATGCTAAATGCAAGGGGCCGCCGCCCGGTACATGCTTCTGCTCCTGCTTCTAGAATGCTCTGAACCCTCTGAACGCTGGACTGTGTACCGAACATACCCGAAATGAAGCAGAACACCGTAGTCTGTGCTTACACCACTGGAGGCAAAACAGCTTTCAAAGCGGCTTGCTGTGCCTTTGATGCATTGCAGGGACGTGCTGCACCGCCACACGATGCATTAGCAGCCAGCAGTATCCGCCAAGAGCACACACCCCGGGCACCTACCGTCAGGTTAAGTTGGCTCCTGCAAGGCCCACTGGGCCATAGCACTGAGTGCAGCCCAGCAACAATCTGTATATTGCTTTCGACAAGGACTGTGCAGCATGCTTTGAAGGCCTTGGTAGCAGCAGCAGGCATGCAGGTTCAGATGTAGTGTAACCCATGAAGCAGCACCGATGGATATCCATGCAATGGTGCATGTTGAAAATGAAGTTCTTTTTGTTGAAGGTTACTTTTTAGTTGATCATCTCCCAAGGAATTGACCATGTCAGACACCAGAGAGTCTGCCAGAGGTTGCAAGGGCAAACAATGACATTGCATAACACTCACACTTAAACGCGCTGCTGTCCCTGCTGCCGTTCGCTTGTGTCTCACTACAGTACACCATACCCCTAGCACCACAGTTCGAGTGGTCAAGGGCGGCAAGGGGCCGAGCTACGCTCCGCGTAGATGAGGCTTACCCTGCACACCCTCTGGGACCCTCTGCCAGGGCTTGGCTGGTCAGTGAAAGGGCCATCGGCAGCGTGCACATTGAGCATTTAAGGATGAGGATGCTGCCGTGGCCAGAGCTCAAAGTCAGACTTTTGACATAGGAATCACCACAGTCAATCCTTGCTGGGTTCTTTTTGCCGTCAGGGGTAACAGGATTGTGGAAGTGCGTTCCGGCGGAACTGGTTTGGCGGTTGCCACCTGTGCCTACCACGGCTCAAGGTGGATCAGGGCGCATTATGGGGTTTAATTGAGAGCATTGAGAGGTCCACAGGCGCCATCCACTTCCTGCAGTGACACCTGGGTCAATGTGAACGTGGATGACTCTAACAGGTCGCCAGTGTTGGGCGTAATTTCCCCAGTAGCTGTGAATAAGCAAAACCTTCTTGCGGCAAGAGCGTGTTGACATGTTGAAGATTATGTTTTTGCCCTTTTTTGTTGAGGTTTTTACATGCAGAACGTGCTGTACGTTTGGGTCAAGCCACAGCGATGGTCTGGCCGCCAGGTCAGACCCTGGCAAAGGCCTCACCTGGTGCATGCCTAAATTGTGTGGGTAATGTCAATATGGCCCAGATTCAATATAAGTTGTGGGTATTGTCAATATAAGTTATGCTACGCTAGCATGGCTTGGGGGGGGGGGAGTAGCTTGCACTCAACAAGCCCTGTGTTATCGTGTTGGCTGAGACCAGCACTGGGATGCAGATGGCCGTTACTGTCCGACAGTACTTAGTAAGTACCGTACGCACTGGGACGGCAGGCATCGGTCATCGCGATGACCTCGATAGCGATAGCGCAGTGGGTCGTCTGATGACTGATCAGTGTGATGCAATGGCTCACTCAGTGCATGTAGGTGACATACACAGTTAATGAGCCATTCATTTAGTGAATGAGCCATTCGCTCAGTGAACTTTTACCATCACCATGGTATACGCTGAATGATTGAGTCGCTTACTCAGCGAATCACTCAGTGAGCATTCGCTCAGTATTCGCTAAGTGAGTGGCTCCCGTCAGGGGGTAGTGATATAGGAGAATCTCTCCTGTATTACCACCCCTGGCTCCCGTTACTCATAGTGTCGGTCACGCAGTGTGACTGCTGAAGAATCCAGTGAGACGCTTGGGTGCTTTCATCTGGCCGGTTGGCAAAAGCCTGAGCCTTAAGGAGAGAAGCTTCTGTATAGAGGTATTTTACCCCAGGTACATTGAGCGATGTGTAGTGTGCACCTCTCTAGGAGCTCAGCACTCTCAGAGTCTGAGACCGAATTCGTTCGAACGGCTGGGGGGTTTGGGTTTGGGTTCCTTCGTCTTTCCTCCAGCATGCAAACTGACCCGTCCACCCTTGCAACGTACACATACGGGCATGTTCAGAACCTGACAATACTTTCACAGTTGATAGCACATTTAGTATTCTCAATGAAGGTGCCAGTCGTTTTGTCAATTTGCTAAGTATACTTGCCAAAGTCGCCTCGCAGCTCTCGTGAGTTCTTTCAGCATTGGAGTCCTACTTTGAGACCACACCAGGGCCTTTTGCAACTTGGGCCTTTCCCAGAAGCACCTGTCGGAAGTAGCGGCTTCGGCCTAGGCCTGTGCATGCCCGTAGCCAAAGTCAAGCAGTGGCGTCCGAATCTTTTCAAAAATCGCAACATCGAAGCACAATGCAGCAGCCTCAGGTCAGTAGTGTCTTTCAGCAGGGCGTTCTTTCTGTGAGGAGGTTCTGGTGCCAGCTGTGTGAGTTCGAACTGTGTGAATTCGCTTCCATTGATTTTCTCGCCTTTGGCGCAGACACTGGAAATGCTCGCTGAAGTACTATGCCGCAGTTTCTTGCCAAGCAGCCTTTGAACACTGTAGCGTGACAAAGCACGTGATGCAGAGAAGTGCGAGACAATTGGCCGAAATTCCGAAATAGCAGACCATGCACTTGGCTGACATACCTGCATCTCTTCAATGTCTTACGGTGCCTTGTTTTTGTTGGGAACATCTAAACAACTTCCCGCACTCTTGATGACATGCAGGAGGTTTTGAAGGCTACCCTGCAGAACGCTGTTACCAGCATAGACCAGCAGTTGGTATGCACCATGGCCATGGTGTGCAGGGATTGGAGAGCCGCAACACAGGCTGGACCAGCGGGGCTTCTCCACGTCACGCTGGACTTGGAGGACAGTTGGGCGCCTGCCACTGATGGGGTGCCATCCGAGAGCATGCAGAAGTTGGCCAGCTTCAGCCAATGGCTGCCCAAGCACGCTGGTTTGGTCAGCAGGATAACGGTGTCTGGCACTCACCGCGTTTGGACCAAGGAGACAGCTGGGTTTGAGACCATTGCAGCAGCAACTTTCAGCCTTGCACTGCGCAGTGCTGCCACTGCAACAGCAGCAACTGGTGCAGCACCGCGGCCGCTGTGCCTGCAGAGTTACACTAGCAATATACTACACAGCAATGCAGTACTTCAGGCACTTCCCACAACCAACTTGAAGCAGCTCACAATCATGAATGCAGACTTGACAGCAGCGGCGGCAGCGCTGCCGCTGCTTACGAACTTGCAGACTTTAGCAACACCAGGCTTCCCCAGCGGGGACCACCACTTGTTTGTGGCAGCCGTTGGTCAACTCAGCACATTAACATCTCTTGAAGGTTGCCGCATTGACAGCTGTGATGCTGAGTTGCTGCCTGTGCAACTGATAGCCCTGGAGCTCAGCATCTTGGACATCGGTGACGGCTCGGTCAGCCTCTTGCACCTTACAAGGTTGACTCGTCTGAAGTTCCACTCCCAGCAGCTGCAGGGAGGGACCACAGCTTGTCGACTACCAGCACAGATCATACAGCTGGACGTTGAAGAGTTTCTCTTTGGTGGTCCAGAATCATCTGTATACAACAGGTTTGCAGTAAGCTCACTTACACAGCTAACTGCGTTGACAATTGATCACTCACGTGAGACAAATGAGGAGTTACCGCAGCTCGGGGCGCTGCCAGCTTTGCAGGAGCTGTCCCTTTGGTACTATAATGCAGACGCGGCTTTAGCAGCAGCACCAGCATGGGTACAGCTGCGGCAGTTGCATAGCATCAGAATCTGCGTAATTCCTTGCTCCCCCTCGTTATGCGCAGACCTGTGCAACCGTTTGAGCAGTCTTACTAGGCTGACTCAGCTACATTTGCAGTTCGACCTGAAAATCGGGACAGAACAGCAGGTACCTCCCCTTGCTATTTGCGGTAACCTAACAGCCTTACGGATGTTGCAGGATTTCGCTCTTGATCTTGTTGATTGGTCTGGGGATAGGTCTGGGGGCCAGGTGGCCTGGGTGCAGGGCGACATCAGCAAGCTCAGCTGCCTCACCAGACTCACCAAACTGGGCCTCTACATTCACAATCTTATCCATGAAGTTTTTAGTGATGCAACAGTTGTTGACTTGCTCCTTGAACTGAAGGGGCTGCATGAGCTGGCTGTGTATGTCAAAAGTGATACAGTGTTACCCGTCATTGGTAACTTGAAACACCTCAAGAAGTTGCATATTTGTGATATGCCTGAAACAGCACAACAGTCAGGGTTGCAGTATCTGCGGGGTTTGAAACACCTCACCCAAATGGTGGGTTTCTGGGCGTGTAGCAAAGAAGCATTGGCAGACTTTTGGGCTGCTGTGAGGGCTTGACAGGTTCTTGGGCGCTGGCACCCAGCGCTTGTCAGAGTTGGCACACTGTGAGTGTTGCAGTGGGGTGCTGTTAGTGGCGCTGCCATATTGGCTGTTACCAACCAGCAACGTTGCTGTCACTAGCTGAATATTATTGATTTTGGTGGATGTTTTTTAGCTCATAGGCAGGAATGCGACCAGTAACTATGTTATTGACCGTATTGCTTACATAATGGCCGATGATTTTTTGCATAGACCGGTGTACAACATTCATGAAAGCTTACACTGTTGCTATTAGTAGCAGCTACTAGCAGCTGATTGAATTGCACTCATCCGGTTGCTGAACTACCATAGTTGCAGCTGCTGCAACTATGGTAGTTCAGCAACCGGATGAGTGCAATTCAATGCACGATCTGCAGCTCTCTGTCAAGATCTGTATTGAAATGACGTTCAGCCTGGTTTTACTGCTGTGTCAACCTGCCAGGAACAGTGTTCACCCCTGTTTGAAACAACACAGGGCAGAACTCCGAGTTTGAAACAGCAGCACACACTTGCATGAGCTAAACTTTACACTTGCAGACAACTGGCATGATGCTACAGTCTTATCATTTGAACGCTGTCGTGGGCAAATAGTGTCACTGCCGAGAACAGATATGCAGCATGTATGTAAAGGCATGCAGGCAGAGCATAACTGTGGCGCTGGCTCGCTTTGGGATGGGGGTTGGGGGGCTCGACGCGCATAGGCTGGAACACCACACCTATGTCCATTCCAGGGCTCGGTATAACAGCGTCA